>JBCFXI010001180.1:0-69419 GCA_038496175.1 Ampulex compressa
AAAGCTACGAACTTAATAATAGGTTCGCTCTTCGTTCTTCTTGCTTCTCTCTTCTCTCTTCGGTACCAAAGCTGAAAGCTAGTCAAGGGAAAAGCAGGTTATCGATATGTCGGTTAGTACAAAAAATCAGTAAAAGCAACTTAAATAGATATGAGGAGGCAAGGGAGGGTTGAGACAGACAAAAAAAATACGATAAATGGGTAAAGGAAGAGATGTTGATACTACGCGGGGAATGGGAGGAATGATTTCTGGCCGTCCGCGCCTCCTTATATATCCTCGGTGAGGCGACCGATGCGGCCGACCTCCGAGATCGTTCGAAATTGAAAAATTTCACTTTGTCAACAGTCAGCTTGCACCGAGTCTTTGTTCGTACATTACCCGACGGTTCATATTTCTTGGAATTTTACTCGCGACACCTTCGAGAATCCTCGTTTTTTCCACGCTCACGATGCACGTGCGTACATTCCACGATCTCTCGCAAATTAATTCACGATCGAATGCGCGTCGTTCGATTTGATTGACCAGGAAGAAGATCGTACTTGGTAATCCTCGAATTTGGCTTTTTTTCGAGCTGTCTGCAAAACGATTAGCAAAGTCGGTTTCCGGTACTCGGTCTCCGAACCGGAATTGGGAATAATACTGAAACAACATTCTAACCACGGGAAAGTCTGCATTTATTTTTGAGGACAGTTAAACCACTTTTTAAAAACACATTCTGAGAGCTTCTTCCGACACGTTTAAAGTACCTTTAAAAAAGAATTCATAAGAAACATTTGCGTTTTCGCTTCAGAAAAACATATTGAAGGCTGGTTCGTCCGTATCTCTACTCTCTGTTCCACACGCTCTTGTCGTATCGATTCGTCTCTTTCTCTTTGAGATTTTTCAATTTCTCCGCAAGAGACCGTTAAAATCAGTGGCAGAAATCAGGGGTACCAACAAACTCACTCCTGCAGACCCTTAATCCATTCGCTTATTCGTCGGGCTTTCAAATTTAATACAAGAGGTCCCCACGACGGTACAGGAAGCGGGCGTCCGGAACCAGCAGTTGTGCGAGGAGACATCGAAACTTTACACTATACTCTTTACGCTGTCGAAATTCTTGTACATTGCAAATAATAACTCTTAAATTGACAGCGCTTTTATTGCATACATTGACGTTATTGCCATCGACCGTGAAAAAGAAATATCTTTTCCGAAAAATCGCAAATTGACATTTCCCTTTACGGTAACCGGATAAAGCCTCGATTTAATCATAAGCGAGGTTTGGCATTTGATGTTCGACTAATTCCGCTGACTTTTATCTCCTCCTGAATCAATCTTGCCAATATGGATAAACCCTGAAATCAGAGGAAACACTTGACACTGTACGGATACTACTTTATTAAAACATCCGATAAAATTCATATATTCCTTCGATAAAATAAGAACTAATACAATGTATAGGCAATTGTACGATGAAAAATGTTAGCCGTTAATAAATCCAAACTGTGCACCAAAGATATAATATAAACGGGTGCTATAGATTGATTACATTGCTATTACGAGTATGTTCATAAGACGTAACAAGGTAGAGAATACCATTTCTTACCGTGTCTATCTCTTCGGGCGTTGCATAACTGTAACAGATCCGTATATGTTGATCGGGCTTCGTATCGACGTAATTAAATGCGTGCCCAGGAAGAACGAAGAGTTTATTCTGTACACATTTATTGACTACCAAGTCGAAAACATTGTCTATCCCTGTTATTTTGATCCATACAAACATGCCCCCTGTTGGTGCTGACCATTCGGCGAGACCTGTCGGTCGTGAACATAGCCGTAAAACAACACGATACGCGCAAATATGATTATTCCTTATTGCGGCATATTACCCGATAAATGCTTTTCAATTGCCACCAGCATTATGTCGCGTTTTTCTTGATAAAATTTACGAACGTCATTGAAGTGGCTTTGAAATTGATTCAATTGCCAAATTTCGAACAGCTTGTACAATAGCATCTGGAATGTATATATAACATAGACGATTCTTGAAGTTTCTACGATAACGTAGCAATAAATCGGTAAAGGTCGAGATCGTTTGTAAAAAATATGCTGTAGAGATCTAACTTACCTGCGATAACGACGATGTATGCAGAACGGTATTCTCAATGTGAACGATCAATTTGTTAATAATATCTTTGTGCGCCGTCACAACGCCGAGGCGAAGGCCGGCACTTAATATCTTACTAAACGAATCCAGTCTTATCACTCGTCCATCCGTATCCAGGGAAAAGAAGGACGTAGGTTGCTTATCCCCAAAGTGAAGGAAATAATATGGATCATCTTCGAGAATCAGAAAGTTGTATTTCTGCGCCAATGTATAAATTTGCTCTCTTCGGAATTCGGTTAACGTCGAGCCCGTCGGATTTGCACCAGTTGGATTCACGTATAACAACTGAAAATTCTTTCTTTGTACCCTCTTGGGAACATCCTTTATATAACGGCAGCGTATCTCTTATCCTCGATCGCAGTGGCACCCGCCTTTGCGCTTGAAGTGTCATGCAGCCGCAGTCAGAAAATTTACCTTGGGCATCGGTTTATTATCTCGAAGTCTCTTCTCGCATTCAAAATCTATTTGCTCTGGAATTATGCCATCTGCATCTTGAGGGATTTCAATCAAATCTGGTAAAAACGGTGCTACCTAGCAAAGGTGAACATCGAGGAATTAGAAGGGCCTTGAGCGGAGCTTAGAATAAGCACGCTACAGGTAATGTATGGTAGAAAAATTGTTCTCAATAACGCCACGGGCGCAATGGAAGAAATGTGGGAGAATTCAAATTGGAGGTTAAGACGGTTTCCCTTCGACGATTAGTGAACTACGAGATGAACCAATGACCCCAATAAGTCAAATCCAATGCAGAAATGTCTCATAGAGTCTAATAGAGGAGATTTCAATACGACCGATATATTTGTACGGTAAAAGGCAGATGTAATAAACATTATTTTCTTCCTTTCTTTAAACTTATGTTACATCATGTAATTGCGAAATGTAATGAGGTATTTCATTCGACAAATATAGTTATCTTTCAAGACTCGCCGAGGTAAAGTCATAAAAAAAAAGAAACGATGATCGTTGGAACTTGAGATAGAAATGAACGATCGTTAAGTATCCCTATATGTCCAAAGTAAATAGGAACTTGGATCGTGATAAAATCGGCGGCTTCTATAAATGCCTCGATGGTTCCGCCGAATCCACCTTGGCAGCCCGTCATCGCTACGATATCTTGCCTGCTACGATAATCGTCGATGTTAAAATAACTCACGCTACTGAGGACTCCTGTGTACGTCGGGGTTTGCATCATAAGCGGCTCTCCTTCTTCCAGGATCATCTCGAATATTTTGTTACATCCATCTTGCGATCCAACTGTAAACGCGATTCTCCAATCCTCTCTCTTTGGCGAGTGGTAAGTTTTTTGAAATTCCTGCCATTTTTTAACCAACGGAGAGTACCTTTGAAGATAAGGCTGTGAAAATTGGGGGAGCGAAGAAAATATATCTGCAGCTAAAGAAATTTTCTCATTGGAAATACTTACCCCGGTGTCGGTCCGTATTGCAAGGACAAGGATAAATCACGTCCCTGTAATACTCGATCGCCGTCATCTTTGAACTTTACTGCTATTTCTTTGAAAGGAAACGTTCCGCTATTTGGCATACCACTCGCCAAAGTGATTGAATTCGGAGTTTCCATATAAGCCTCGGCTATGGTAATAGAAACAATGGGAAATATTGGGCAAATTATCGAGTCTCAATGGAGAATCGAGGATTAAAGTCTAGAACTTTTCTTTACGGAATACGGTGGGAATAGAGTAAGAAATCTTACTGATCCTCCGGATCATACTCGACTTGCGCCTACAGGAAACGGTGGTAAAGAATTTTGCGTAGTCCATCGTGCGTTTCCACGGATAAGTCGAAGCGTCCCTTACCACAGTTATCGCACAACTGACTTCACACGAGGATCAAGAAAAAGGTCAAGTTATTCGTTGATAAAGAACGTTCTTTCCCAATGTAGATTGCGTGCATGCTGGTTCATCAACCAAAAATCACTCGTGTACAAAGCGTTCCTTTGTTATGTTCATTCGAGGCACTTCATTCGTTTACGCGAACATTTATTACGTACTGGAGTACGTAGAAATTTTCGAAATTTCTTCGTTAACGCCTTTCTTGCAAAGGAGCGTGCTCGGTTCTTGGTTACACGATCGACGGTTCATTTTGTATTTCCTCACCGTGCTAGAAAATCGAACTACCATGCCTGCCTGTCGATCAACTTATTTCACGGTATCGTCCCTCTAGAACACATCCGTTTGGGATTAAATATCATGGAAGTCGTCTAGAAAATTATTAATATCCATACCAACATTTTGACCTTTTCATAGAAAAAAAAATTACCCATTTCCATTTGTATTTTCGTATTTATGTACACTCATCCCGCTCTCCACGTACATTTTTACAAAGAAAATCCGACTTACGAATTAACTTATACTCTGATAATCGGACTAATTACATTTGAAACTGCCGGTACGTACCGACAAGTGAGGAAAAAGAAAAACAAATAAAACGGAGTATTTCCGAGGTGCTGTCATTTTGTACCTGGAACATACTTGGGTTGACTTTTAAAAAAATTCGATTGCTTTACTTGAACTCCGATAATTCGCATCGACAGCTTTTGGCGCGCAGGAATCTAAGAGTTACTAGCCTAATACAGTTTGCCGCAATTTATTATCAGCGACGTCAAGATTGTCTATCCCGTAAGATTAAAACAAAGTATACGTTTATACTGCCTGACGGACGAATTGTCGATAAAATAGATTATAACCCGTCAAAGACGTTGAGCCTCGTGATTTTCCTTTTTTTTTCTCTTTTTTTTTTGTAAAGATTTCGAGATAACGTAAGTTTTTCGAAAGTCTGCGCCGCAAGTAGAAACTCTGGCGCATATCGCGCGTCAACGTAAGACACCGTTCGTTCGGTCCGTTGAAGGGTTCATCGACCGAATAAACAATTTGGATTTAAACCAAAGTATTCTAATGATCAACGTTTAAATTAAGTAGAGCTAATATTGTATAACGTTGTTTATATAGTGATATCGGCATTGCATTACAATATACAGTATTATATCACAATTTCGGTAATTTCGAGAGCAGTAAATAACGTGATCGATGTAATTATCCGAACGCAGAAAGAACCGAAACTGTTCCCGGTGCTAGCCAGTGTCGATATTCGAGAAGTTTTAAGTAAAACGCGCCATAATACAAATAGAAACGTTCAATAGCTTTCGGGCATTGTTAAACGAAGAAGATCCACATCTTTTTGCGTTTGTATAATTATCAACCAGTGACATATCCTCAGTGTGGTAGTTTTGGATATAGGAGAGTATATAAAAAAATATAATCGCATTACAATGTACATTTAAAGTATCTCCTACTTATTCGTTACGTCGAAACAATCTTCGTAATGAGTTGTAAATAAAGTAAAAAAATATCTAGCCCTAAGTTCTATGTACGAGCAAGTAAAGGTAATTTGTCCGGTTTGCTTTGGCGTCGGTCTATCGGCCAAATCGAACGTGTCGCCATGACAAGGTCTTCGCGGTAACTTGCGGTGGGATTTTCCTCGATTAAAACAGAAATGGGGAAATCGTAGATCTAATCAATATGGTATAGCGATAGCTGCAATTTCAATTTACGTTCCACACACACTTAAGGCACGTCACTTCTTGGCATACGTACAATGCGATTGAACGGCTGCCTACGGAAGCACATGTCGTAATAAAATAATAGACACGGAAGGCCGGAAAGTCCACTTTCAAAAATTCTCCCTAGAAAGTACGAAAAATGGATTACGAATGCGGTAAAAGGGTTCGAATGGACGATGGAAGAGTGCGGCTGAAAGGCACCGAGGATAGATTCGCGTGAGTCTAGAATCATCAGAGACCGAAGATTCGATTATCGAGTCACCTATTAAACGGCCGATCGCCTTCGTGACGTCCCCAATGGACGTCCCAAACCTGACACGTTAGGAGAGCTTAGCGCGGCGCTCATTTAATTAATATCTAAGCGATCGATAGCTAACCGGATCGAAGACGGCCAAAGGTGCGTAATAAAGGTGGATCTGGGAGGCGAACCGAACGAGCGTGGAGAACAGACGCGGAAGGTGCGCCTTTCGGGAAACCTTTCGGGATTGTCATGGCTAACGAAGGAAGGGAGAAGGGAAGAAGGGAAGGAGGGAAGAAGGAGGGTCTGGTCTGGCAGGCCACGAAGGCGATCGATCGCCGATGAATTGAATTTCTTTATAGTCTAAGATCGCTCAGTTCTATTTTAGTCTACGTCGCTCATTCATACATTCGAACGCACAATTACCTCCTGGTTTTCACCTCGGTTAGACACTGTTTGATTGTTACATTTGGCAATTCGGCAGCACTTGCAAAGTCAAGCTCTTTTTCTTTATGGCGGCCTGATTTACATGGCAGTCGTCGAAGAGTCGGGTAAAGGGCTTATGATCGAGACATCTGGAAAACCTCCGTATAAAAGCAGCCAGAATGCGTCGACCGATCGTTGATCGACGATACTCGTCGCACCCAACTAGAACGAAGACTCGAGAGCGACGTTATACTCGTTATGCGTCCGAACGATTCAAAACACATTTTCGGTTATAGGTACGTAGAGAGAACCTGCAAAGAGCATTCGAGTGCGTATAGTCCGTGGTAAAGGCGAAATCGAGGATCGACGGAGGGAGATTGGACGAAAGCTTCGATGAGACGCTTAGATGGAGGCTTTGAGTAAGAAATAATCTTATTGTCGCTTTGAGTGCCATGACGCATCCGACGAAAAAGTTGACCGTTGGCTCAACGCTTCGTTAAGACGCTTCCTCCAGGCCGTAGCCTTATGCGTAGCCCATACGTTTTTCCTCTCTCCGATTGCCATCGCCCATCCGCCAAAGCGGCTCGTAAGGCGACCTTCATCGCCTTTTATTCCGATGTCTTCGCTCGGAACGTGCCGCGATACTCCCGAGCTTTGCGTTATACTGCCGCGAGGATGATCCAGACGCGACGCGCGTTTTCGGAAGAAATCAACGCGGAGGAAGTATGTTCAAAATATACGTGTGTTCGTAGATTAACGCGACATCTTCGACGTTTCGACGTAGAAACAGGCTTGCCAATCCCTAAGGCTGATCTCGTTTTTTTTTCTTTTTCTTTTTCTCTAACTAATTTAATAATATTCCTCTTTAAAGAGACAACGCGAGTTTCTTTGTCATTTCGGCAACGGGCTTTCGTAACGCGATGCGCATGTACGGTTCTCTAAACGATCGCTGCGCGGATGACCATCTATTTTCTTTCGGCAACCCGAAATCTTACGTCCTACTATACAAATTCCTGGTTAGAACGACGGTTTTCCTTTCAAAATCTTCGCGTTTTTTTTTTCCCCCTTTTTTCTTTTTTTCTCTTTCGGAGGGTCACCCTGCAACGAGTCGAAGCGAGACGATTGGCGGGCGTTAAAATCCCAAGATCTCCCATTGAAATTGCCGCCGCTTGAAAATCCGCATGCCTTCGATGGGAAAAGCAACGAAATATAACGATCGTTCGGCGAGAAGCGATTTTTGCAAAAAGATGCAAAAAGATTCATCACCATTTCTCGGAAAATGAATTCGCCGTGACATTCGATCGGATCGTCTTCTTCTTCCTTTCCCTTCCGTAGAAATATCTACCCGAAAACCCAGGATAGCCCCCGGCTGTGGAAGAACGACGGGGAAGGATGAGGCGCGAAGTTTCCGTTCGGAAAGAGGGAAAGAACGAGAGGAGTTTCTCCATTAAGCTGCCCGGGTTCCCCTCCAGCTTATCTACCGTAACCAAAGGGATTATAGACATTTAAACGTACATCCAAAACCTTACGGAGTTTACGAGATTACATAGCTAGAAACACGTTTGATGTTCTCTCCCAGGAAACAGCCGAATCGGCATCACGCTGGAGTTCTGGCAGAATATCCGAATACCTGAAAATTCAGCCTGAATTCTAGACCGGCGACCGCCGTAACTTTATTCTTCCTCGTACTACCACCAATTACACTGACGTCATAAAATATTGCGCGTTTTTTCGCATCACGATATAGTCGTAGGTGCTTGATTATCGTCACGCTGGTATAAAAATAATTCCCGTATTTTCCCTCACAGTATACCTAGCTCGTGCTCGCTCCTCTCCTTGCGATCCCGTACGCGGCCGGTGCACGCGTTCGACCGCCGATCCACGCGAGGAAACTTCGATCGATATCGAACCTTCCGCCCCGAGAGCTTCCTTCCGCGGCCCTTTCGATGTACTTCGCAGGACGAAACGGGAAGCGCATTCGCTCCTCTTTCCTCCTCACGAACGACCACCACCTTACCCGGTGTGACCGTCGATCGGATCTTGAGCGCGGCGAGAATATTCTTAAAGGATTACGTGGCTCGCCGATGGTTCAGTCCTAGTCGCAACGATCGTTCGTCGCTGCATTGCACGGGTTCAGTCTTAGAGGCGTCAAAATTCCCATCATCGATCCTGCATCCTCCCCGAACCATCGTCGCCCTCCGATTTAAACGCCCTTCTTCCCTCCTACCATCGAGCGTGCCCTCGTTTTACACTCGGACCTTCTTTAGACCTTCGGCTCACGGTCTTCCGCCCGGCGAAAACTCCGATGCTACGTCGGCTCTTTTCCTCGGCGAATCGTCCTTCGAAAATACGCCTTCGAAAACCTCGGCGTATGCGTTCCAAACTGTCCCGCAACGGCCATACCTACGTACACGCGTAGACGATAACGCTTTACCGACTCACGACTCACGGAGTATTTTCCTTCGTTCGCGTTCGTTGTCCGAGCTTCGCGGCGTATTTTCTCATTCTCGATCATCGATCGGTCACCGGTGAAAAAAACCGATAATCCAGAGCACCGTCCCGAAGCTTTGACCTTTCCGGCTATTCGTCGAGATCCTCGGGTGGACAGTGATTAGGCGCGAAGAGCGGAAAGGTTGGGTGGAAAGATGCGAGGAAGACCCGCGGATAAAGTCTTCGCCTCGCGCGCCGCACGAGCACGATTCTCGGCGAATCGCCTTCGCGAACGATTCGAGCCACCGCGTCGGACCTAGAACGCTTCCTCCGTAGCGCTCGATTCTCTCCCCTCGCGAATGATGCCGCCGCGAGTCTCTCGGCCCAATGGAAATTTTGATAGCGGCCCAACCGTAAATTCCTTTGCTCGAGCCACGAACCTCTCCCATTCTTCCCGCACCGAGATTCGGAGCAAGTTCCACCCGTTTGTCCGAATATCTCTCTTCCCCCGCCTCCTTGCCGCCCTCTCGACGACTCTCCAGTCGTTTGCGTACAGCGAAACCCTCGTGCACGCGCGCTCCCGCGGATTTCCCACATTTCCCTCGATCGAATGCCATCCCGCACCCATCGTACTCCCGCCTTCCTCACCCCTTCCCCCCCCCTCCTTCCCACCCGTCTCGTGACCTGGAGAGCGGTACGCCCGGAGGTTTCGTCGCGCTCGCCCCCACCTCCCAATTTAGATTCTACCCAAAATCCCAAGGCGCGCGCCACATTCGCGATTAACGGAAAGGACCAAGTCTATAATATATCACCGAGGGCTCCCTGCGTAATCGTATTAAAGTGTGCGTGGTTTTGACGAATTACTTTGTCTTCGAAAGGGTAGCCTCCGAAAGAAGTTTCGATCGGGAGCGGATCGCGGGAAGGTCGCACCGGCGGTGCGGGGGCAAACGAGTCGGAGGAGAGAGCGGAGGTGGCGAGATTGCGAGAGTGGTCGCAACAGACGCGCCCTTTAAGACGAGGGAAGAGCGGCGGTAGGCTCATCGGGCAGGAGGAATACTCTAGAAGAGCGTCTCTTGCGACCAAACTGGCGGCACGGCCGGCAATAGCGCTGGCGGTCTGTGCCTCAGTTCGAGCGATGGCGAACACGGTGGAGATCCGACGCTATTCTGGCTGCTGCTGGTAGTCGTCGAGGCGCGCTGCGACCTGCGAGAAAATCATCGAGCGTGTCTCACCGGGATTCTCGTGACGTCTCACCGGCCCTCACCCTTAACCCTCCATCGTCTACGCCGACTAATTCGAGATCGGCGAGCCCGTTCTTCCCGAGACGCGCGAGTCTTCTTCCCCTTTTCGCCGACGATGCGACGTTGCACGGACGGGGAGATACGCGAAGAGGCACCCCGGACGATGGAGGGTTAAATTCGCCGTCGAAAGAAACGCTTCTTCGAGGCCGATTAAGCCGGGCACTCGAGGGCTCGCGGCTTTCGTTCCGGCGAGAAGGGAGGAAAAAATAGGAAGAGCAGAATGACCTGGAGGTTTCAACGGCGGCACTGATGGTTAGGCATGCCCGACAGGGTTTACTTCCAGCTCGCCGTCGCGGCACGCAGCCCGCGCATCCGTCCCACCTCTCCAGTATGCGTTTCCTCCGAGGAGGAACCCGGAGGTAACGTTGGCAGCTCGGCCCGGCCGCGTCGGAGTCCGTGGAAAATCCCGACACCTCGTCCTCCGTGTCCACGCACTGCTCCTCCTCCTCCTCCTCCTCCTCGTTCGTCAGGAACACGGAATCGGAGCCCAGCGATCTTTAAATTGGCGCTTCTCGTTAACTGGCCGCTCTTTCGAAAAATTTCGCGCTCTCGAAATTCGTTTACGTTCCATTTCCCCTTACGAGCCAATTTTCCCCTCTACTCTCGAAGGCCTCCGCTCGCGAAACGCCCCGAGTATCGGCCGAATGGTGCACGAGGCAGGGCGAGAGACGCGGACAGAATTTCCTTCGAGCGATTCGCGCGCGACGTTTACCCTTTCCCCCGCAAAGACAAGATATACAACCTGGAGTCCGGCTCCGGAGGATCCACACTGCCCATGGATGCGAGCGGCGCCCTTTTGCTGGACGACCTCGTCATCGGGTTATTCGCTGCGTCTGCGTAAAGACCCGCTTCGCTACCGCATGGCGATAGGTCCGGTGTTGGTTGTATTACCTACCGAACGGTCAAAGAAGGATGTGATCGATACCCTCTCATCGCGACAAGTTTGATTTGCCTAATTATCCATTGGGATGGAGCGCTGCGTGGCGCGCGCACAGCTCTGAAAACGAAGCGCGATTCGAGGATCGCACGCGATTTCATCGCGGGCGAGACATCCTGCAGGGCTGAAATACGGACCGTGACAGAGATGTTCGTGGAAACTCTTGGCAAGGAGTTTTTCGCGCGAAAACACGAGGGGAATGTCGTACGAGCGCGAGAAGACATCCGACACCTTTCGAGGTACGTTCCGACAACTTGTTGCCCGGATCGGTCGACTTTATCGATGCGACGAGTCTCTCTCGCCCGTCCCAATCTTCCTCCCCCCGTCCGTCGTGGAAGACTCCTTCTCGCACGCATTCCTGCCAGTATTTTTACCGTGTCCCGTACACCGGAATGGAATCTCGGTTATACATTACCGCCTCCGGTTCCACGATGCCCGCGAACTCTATCCCAGATTTCTCCCGTAACAAGGTTTCGCCGATGAATTACATAACGGCGTGGACTATCCGAGGATAAATCGCCTCGCATACCGTACGCGTACAGCGCGACCCTTCTCCGTTCCTATTTGCGCGATAAGCCATTCCGCGTGGACCAAACGAATCGTTTATCCATCCTTCTCCTTTAATCGTTCGCCCAGGACAACCGCCGACCGTTCACCGTGTAATCCTTCTTGGAACGGAACAGGAAGAGGGGAGCACCGAGGGAGGAAAGGACGTCGAGGGTGGACCAGAGGAGATCGGTCCACCGGCGGAGCGTCGATGACTTACTTGTATGTCGATGGGATAATAAAAGTCCCATGGCTCTTGATAGGCGGCGTGAGTTGGGAAGGAGGGCGGCGGCGGAAGGCAGGGCATCGCCATGGCCGAGCCCCTTCGCTCGAGGTAGCTACTCGCCGTACTGCTGCAGGTAACCGAGCTGCACCTTCGGTGCTGGTTCGGCGGTGCCAGCTTCGGGTGCTTCATCGGCGGGGCCAGGAGCGAGTCGTAACCGCCGCCGACCGAAGCGAACCGAGGTGCCACCACTGGGGAGTGAGACTGGTTTATCTGTCGGACAAGAGCGTTATCCCGCTTTTCTTCCGATTCCTCGAGGATGGGAATCGCCGCTTTACCACCTCGGCCGAGCCCCGCGAGTCCCTATCGACGCGACCACGCGCTCCACGAGCGTCCGTACATCGGCGAGCTTCCGTCGCTCGCGACGACCTTTCACCGACGTTTCGCTCGCCCTCCCCGCGTCCCGCCCCCCTCGCGCCACTAAGGAAGAGAAGAGGCAGGGTCGAAGCGCGAAAAGTCCGAGGGAAACGCGGATCGGGGATGTAGCGTCCCGGTAACGGAGCTTCCGAGCCGTCGAGAGATCGCGGGAGACGGTGCACGGTTGTTTACCGCTATAACGGGGCGCAACGATAAGGTCCGTATATACCCCCGATAACGATTTCTCGCGAAACGCATCCCTCGAACGCCCACGAAGAAGCTTCGCGTCGAGATAGGAGGTACGGATCGGCGCGAAAAATGCCGACCGTCCCCATCGCTCTTTGAGCCTCTTATCGGTTTTCCCTCGGCCCCCGCGATCGGAGCCGCCAGACCTACCGACGAGATATTAAACGCTTTCATCGCGAATACCTCCTTCCCATTCTTACGACGCATCGGGCGGTGCTCCTTCGCGAACTCCGTTCTTGCCTTAAAATCGGACCGAAGGAAAAACCCCGATCGACTCCTTTTTCTCGAAACGGAAGACTTTTCCAAAGCGGAGTCTGGATACCGAGTATCCGGTCCGTTAAATGTCCATCCGTCAATCCGCATTTCCATTCGGTCTTGCGCGAAGCGTTGCTACGGTGCGCTCTGGCAAGAGGCACGATCCGGTCCGTTTAGTCGAGGACGTTGTAGCTTACCTCGACGCACAAGGACCTCCTGGGCCCTCGGCCTGGCCTGGGTGGCAACCTCGCGATCGCCTCGAGGGCGGCCGCCAGCGCGCGCTCTTCGGCCTCCGCCTCGGCGACCGCCGCTGCCGCCGCCGCGTTCAACCTGGGATCCTCCAGCTGTTTGCTCGACTTACATCTAAAAACAAACCTACGTTTGCTTCCACGCTCTCTACGGCTCCCGAGAGAAGAACGGTTTAACTCTAAGTCCTCTGGAAACGCTGGCTTTACTTCGATCACCGCCGACCGGTCGGATCATACTGCGTTCTCCTTCTTTCCGTCTACGATCGGGTTAGCTCAACGAGAAGGAGATACCGTCGAACGTTGACGCGCGAGAACATTGGGATTTACCTGCTTTTGTAAACCACTAGTAGAACCATCAAGCTAAAGAATCCACCGAGCGTAGCGGCTATTCGTACGCCAGTCATCACGTCGTACGTCTTATAGAATTCAACTTTGAGTTGTTCGCGCTCGCTGAGGGTTGGCGTTGCATCTGGCAGGAACGTCTCCGGGTCTGTCGTCGTCGTCGTCGTCGTCGTCGTCGTCGTCGTCGTCGTCGTCGTCGTCGTCGTCGTTCCTGTCGCGTTACTGCCGACACTCCCCATTCCTGAACAAACAGTATTATTTCTCGTGCTTTAAATTCGCCTTTGACCCTTTGTCCAACCATCCTTCGTAACGAGAACGAGTACCTTTCTTTGCTCCCCGTGCCCCTCTCATGGGTCATGCGGAAAAAGAGAGAGAGATGGTGAGGTTCGTAGGGAGGTCGGGGTGGGGGGAGGCTTACTGGAACTACTCGATTTCTCATCGTCTACTCTTCGAAAGGTCCAGAACCGTTTTTGACAAACGTAATGTTTCCAAGTTTCCACTCGTCGAAACACCGAGAAACCTTTTCGCTTAAGGTAACCGCTTTTCACGCGGTGGCACGCCAGAGCTCAAAGCACGATTCGTCGATGAGCAGAACGATAGAGCTCGACATAATGATCCTGGGACGTCTCGAAGGATGATGTTGCGGAAAAGAAGCATGCCAACGGACGTCTTTTATTTCGCCTGTTGCTTTCAGCCCCTTCCCCACCTCAAATCTCGTGCGGTCAACGTTACACCGCTGATGCACGGAAAAATTGGCAGCCCTAGCGCACTTATCGCGCGTAAGGAACGTTCGGTGCACGGCCAGTGACGAATCGGTAATCGATTTTTGTCCATCCGCGATACCTTTAATGGATGCGCGCGTGCATAATGCGGAGCCATGCGTATAGACGCCAAATGTGTCGAACGCTCGTTGGCATTTGTCCAGATTGCGCGTACTTTGATAAAACCGGAACATTTTTCGCGGGCTCTCGGTGCACGATTAATTCGGCGCAGGACAGAATACGCAACGACCGTACGAAATTTAATTCGAAAGGATAAGGAATAACGCCGCGGAAATAATTCCGTGGCAATAGGGAAAGTATAGGAAACTTCGAGAATGGTCGCTCGCTTTGCGGAAGGCTTAGAACCCCAGCGTTAGCCGCTTGATCGTGTACTCTTTGACGTCCAAAGGTTTTACGCTAAATTCATTCCCACTACCCTTTAGCAGGCGGCTTAGCAACTCTGGACGGACACGAAACTACGATGGATTAAGCGCACGGCCTTTCAAATTTTCTCCCAAACGGGAGTGCCAGTCCGTATTGCGGCCGAGTATTTTGCCAAACGACGTATCCGCTTGGAAGGAGCGATAAATCACTTTTTGTCCTTCCGCGGTCCACGTTCCAGTGACCAAGACGCTCCAACTGGCGCGAGCCCAACCAGTACTCGACTTACGGCTATTACGGCAAAGGCGACTGCGTCAAATATGTACGAGGATTAAAATCGGCCCTCCTACCGCGCGTGATATTCGGCCGGCCATTAGCCCGTGGCGTCATCGTAGTTGGAATCCTAATCGCGGATAGACTCGGCAAGCGTGGGGGGAGGGGGAGGTACCCCTTTATTGCGGTGAAAAACGATATCGCCGATGGAAATGTCGTACGAAAGAGCAAATGGAAAAGATCTAGGGAAAGTGGGATTCTGGTCGGCCTCGATGGCTGGCATTGTGCGCGCGGAGATGCTTCTAGGTTCGCGTATTGATTCCACCTTCGCGAGCTTACTCTTGCAATGGTTAGGAACGATGGAGAACTACATCCAGAACCCGTTGACGTCCGAGCGAATTTCTGCTCGTCCAATTTTCCGCTCTTCAAATTTCAACCTCGACGTTTGCTCTTTAACGCTAGCGGTATTACCGCCAGCCAACTTTCCAACGGCCCTATTCCTTTTCCATACATTCCGGTATAGATTTGCGGGCGCAGAATTTTGCAAACTTTCACCGCGGAAACGTTTCGGACGAAAGGTAGCGCAGCTTTTGCCGCAATCTCATCGCCAACGATACATCGAATTAGGGAACGTAGGCGAGCGAGTGGAGCCGATTATATCTCCGGATGGTTTCGACGAAGGATACGCGCGTACGATTAGTAATCACGAGAGGAATCGATGAGAAAAATAAGGCGGGCGGATTTAAGAAGGAATCGCTACAATGTCTCGGACGCGTTGGAATTTGGATGGCTCGAATCGCATCGCGAAGAACGGACGTTGGCCGAAGCGCGCCAGTTCGCATCGGTCGTTTTCAGATCCGTGGAGAGGAGGAAGGTGTCGGGCCCCGAGGATTTCCAATGGATCGATAGAAGGAACCGTAAGAATCGCGGCCGAGATCCTGACGCGCCAACGATCGCCCCATGCCCTGTCGGCGCTCGAGGATGAAATTTCGAAGAAGATTCGCCTTCGCGACTGCCGATCGGCCGCGCACACGCCGCTTACCGCGGATTAAATTTGCGCACAATACGGCGCGATAGTTTGTCCAGGGAGACATCGGCGAGATAATCTTTCGGCGTGGGAAGTAGAAGGAAAGGGACGAAGGCGACGGGAGAAGGCCGAGCAGGAGCGGGCACACCGTTGCTCCTCGGCCGTGCCAAAGAATATAGGCTAATCCCCGCTCCTGCGGCATCGATTTTTAGGTCGCCCTTGCCGCTCCACCGCTACTGGCGAATTCCTATATCGTTACGCTTAGAAATATCGGAGAAACCGAGAGGGCCTTAGCGGCGATCAGGGGCGAAATACGCGAGGTACCTTCGGCAGGGCACGCTCCTCCAGCGAATCCGATCTTGCCGGCAAGAAGCGAAGGAGCGACAATGTCGTGGACCTCTGGCCGCCTCTCCCTCGAGGTGTAGCGAGCGATGCCGCGAGCGACGCGGGACCAAATGTTCGGAGCGTGCCGCCGGAATCCTCCTACTTTCGACTCGGTTTGCAACTCGAAATTCGAACGGCCGCTCCTCCTTCGAGGAATCGACGGCCTCGCCGATCGCTCGAACGGTACGGATTCTGTACGGATCGGAAGAATTATTCGGCGCGTACCTCGACCCGTGCGCGTCCTTTCCTCGATCGCGGCCAGAAATTCCGATTCCGATTCTCCGACTTATTTTATTCGCGCAACCACCTTGGCTCGGGGACTGCTCGCTCGTGGACTCTAAACCCGATCGCGATGAAGATTATCGCTTCTCTCCGACTCAGCCTACGTCCACCCCCGCCCCTCTCGCCCATGAGTAACGACCAGGCGGCCCCTTTTAACCCTTTTCCCCGCGAATCGATCTATCTCGCCCGAACCAACGAGCCGCGGTTTCTCCACCAAATTCTAAATCACCCTCCCACGGCTTCGCCCTTGCCGTTTCTCCGCCGGCGGCTGCCTTCCTTTCTCCGCGGGACAAAAGCGTCCAAGGCCATTTACGGAGAAGGCCCGAAAGTGCTCCGTTGCTAGGCGATATTCCGCTTCGAGGGTTGCCCATCTCGAAGTAACCTGTCGTGCGATTCGAGTTCAAGCCTCTGACCACCGTTTGATCTTGGATACCGATCGAGCATCGGCCAAGATCGTTGAACGTAAGAGCCGCCGATCTAAGATGCCTTGCTCGGCATTGCATTCAAGATACACACGCCCGACCGTGAACGATCCATGGCTCGAAGTTCTCGGAGGGTAAACGACGCGAGTAGGAGAAAGCGTGGATTCGTGGAAAATAAATCAGACGCCTTTTGTCCCCCGTGGCAGAGGTACTATTCGCAATAGTGGCCGCGTGTCGAAGCACGTAAAAAATGGACGTAGCGAGGAACGGCCCTTGATACCGAATCGGATCGATCACCGACGAACCGATTTGGCATCTTCTCCGCTCTTTCGGGCAGTCCTTCGGTTTCGCGTCACGAGGATCGTACGATGAAGGAAGGAAGTCTTCGTCGCGATGCCGTGTCGACGAAGGAATAGCGAATGGCCTAGTGTCGGCTAGATAAGATCGCGAACGATAATGAGAGAGAGGAGGGGGGGAGAGAGGGAGGGAGAGGGAGGGAGAGAGAGTTGGGAATAAATCGAGTTGGGGATACGGCGCGGCCAACGTCCGCCGGCTGGTTTTATTTGGCGGGGCTTCTGCTCGAACAAGAAGGTAAGCAGCGCCGAGCGGCCGTAGTGGAGGGGCGGTTGGGCTGGTAGGGGCGGCAGGTATCGATTCCGTCCTGCATGGAGAGCAGAAACTGCCCTCGCAGTCCTCACACACTTCGGGTCACCGGGTCAAAGCTCACGACCGCCCACTCACTGTTGCTTCTCCCTACCAGCGGGCTCTAATTTTCATTATTACGCCAGGACCTCGCTGCTACACTATTTATTTTCCGCCGCTCAACCCCTCTCTTTGGCCGCGATCCTCCCGATAGGCGCGCCTTTGAGGCGAGCCAGCGCCGATAATTGCGCCAAGAAACGACACATCCGTCTTTACGGCCAGAGCAGGATATTTTCAATCTTCGCGTTTTTGCAAGAATGTCGTACGCCGTAATCGTGGTAACCCTTCGCGAAAAGGGTTAATGGAGCCAATCCGGGGATGGAAGATGGCACTTTGCGACCAGTTGCCGAAATCGGCGTAGCTCCGATCCGGCGTGACGGTCCAACGATCAAGATC
Source organism: Ampulex compressa (assembly GCA_038496175.1). NCBI lineage: Eukaryota > Metazoa > Arthropoda > Insecta > Hymenoptera > Ampulicidae > Ampulex > Ampulex compressa. Next base: position 17,963 of record JBCFXI010001180.1, read on the forward strand.
GTGCGTCGGTACGAGGTATTCCGCTACGCTCGAACACGTCGATTATCCTCGGCACTCAAGTCCGTGGTATGGTTCGAAAAGAAAATGACTACGCTCCAAAAAAGGATCTCTCGCAACGATAGTACAGTTTCCAAGTTACGAGTTACGCGCCCAGAATTTTCCGGCGCGCAATCTTCCGACCCGAAGGAACAACAAAGTCATCGGACTTTCGAACGAAAGCCGCTCGAAAATCCGATTCGACCGTCCTATCCCTCTGCTCCGCCCGCGCCAAATCTCATCCAAGACACAATCGCGGAAACGCCCTTCGGATTATCCGACGGCACGTCATCCGTGCGAGGCCTTTGATGCTCGCGAAAAAAGCCTCCGCTATCTTCGGGATGGAAGCGTGGACGATCCACCGTTGGCCGCCCGGCCACTCATTCCATCTCGACTCGTAATATCCTCTCGATATTCTGCGCCCTCCCCTCGACCTCCAAGTACAGCCACGGACGCCGCCAACTCGGCCCTTTTTTCGATCGATCAAACCTCACCATTGACGCACGATCCGTCGCGGCAGGCTCGCCATCTTTTCAAATTTTGCCCCTCCCGGAGAGCCAAAGGCTCGACGAATGCTCCGATCCAACCTTCCCCTCGCCCCTCCGACTCTGCGCCTCGCAACGTATGTCGCCTACGCCTCACGCCCTACGCCCTCCGCCCTACGCGATAATGCCTTCGATCCTCGCGGCCTCCATTTAACCAAACCTCCTACCTCGCTATCCACGACCCTTCGTATTCCTCCCAAACTCCACCGGCACCTTCCTTTACTCCTTCGTTCCTCCGAAATCCCACTATCGTTTAGTTTTGACACGCGGATGGAGAAGAAAGAGAAGTGCCGATACCTTCGGAACTAAGGCTCGCTAACCGTTTGTGAGACATTCTTGGAGAAAGATCTCGAGATCCCGGGAGATTCCCTTTCCGATGGCACTCGGGAGAGTCTGGCGCTGGAGAAAACGCAAAGAATGTCGGCTGTTCCCCCGGGGAAACAAATAAGCCGATGCGTATACCTCGGCGACAGCTGGAGTCTAGTGGCTTCTTCCAGAGCGTATATCGCGGACCCGCCGACAGATCGAAATCATTTCCACCGGAGATTTACGCTCCGCGATTTGAACGCAGGTACTATGATGCATGGCCTACATCGAGCTTCGAACAAGGAGCACCATTTTGCGGACGTCTCCTCTACGAGTGCCTCTTTCCTGCACATTCTTGTACCTATAGTCATTGCGCATTTACAACGGTCGTCCTCCTCGTAGATTTTCCTCGACCTTTTCCTCCAGCACCTTTTTTCATTTCGTTCTTTCTCTCGATACATCCGTGCTATCGTCGAAACGGCGTATTAAAGTTACGGTCGTGTTCTCTTACGTCGATGATCGTTACTCTTGAAATTTGAATTCGAGTTAAATTTCGGCATTGCACGCCGAGTCAGGCTTTGCCGACGTGTACGCCTAGTTTGTGCCTGCCTCCGAAGTAAACCGAAGGGTGGGCCAAGAGTTCGCACGAGTGTAAGCCGCGCCTAAATCGTATTTAATCCGTAAGCGACAAGCCCGGTAGCTTCCCATCGCGATTCGAATTCCGCTTCGAATAATTGACGGGAGATGTCGGACTCTGTGTGGAAAAAAACGTAGGATAATCCAGAGGACATGGTCAACGCCGTACGAGTACGCTAATTACCAAAGCTAATGGCATCGGTTCAAATTCGTCAAAGGAGAACCTCTATAACTCGTTTGTCCAATCCATTAAATCGCATCGGTTCAATTAGCTAATTTCTGGCCGTATTCCATCCAATAAGTTGGGCGTATCGATTCGAAACCACCAATCGGCTCCAGCATGCTAAGGCGATCGTCCGATGGTCATCGATCAGAGAATACGGACGAATCGTTATTTCGTCTCCTATTTTAATAAACAACGATCCTTCCAAAAGAACCTAAGATCGGCCGGCGCAATCCGTAAAAAGCGTATAAAGCATACCTGACGCGATGTAGAACGATATAGCGTAGGTCGATACCGATAGGTGTTCGAGTATGTACACGTTGCAAAATATAACAGAAATAACGCTCATGGATAATTTATTTGGGGAATATTTTACAACTTTGCTCGTAGAATATTCCGCGGATATTACTTTGAATTATTCACCGGCCCCAGCGCCATTAAGAGACATCTCCGTCATTACGTATTCGCGCCATACCGCGGTTTGGCATAATAACTAAATCTGGATAAAACTGCAACTTGGTTCGCAAATCCCGTGGTTACGCAATGTCTAGTGGCGTTAGATGGAGGGAAATGGGTCGGAAAAGCACGCGTGCCAAGCGCGAAAAGTTGGAAAAGTTTCGTCGAAATCTTAAGAGCCCCATCATCAACGTGGTATTACGCGATGGCTTCGGTGCCTTTCCTCGATGGCCTATTCGCGACTCACGAATCGAGACGGTTCCGCTAATGATGAAAGGGGAAGGGACGAGCAGACGTATTACGTCGACACTTTGATCCTATCGAAATATTTCTGCCCTATTTCTACCCTTTAGCGATGCGGCATGCACAAACACCGGCGTGGCCGATAATGCGTTTAGGATACTCCACGACGGGAGGCAGGAAGAAGGAAGAAAGAAGGGGCCGAATCGTATGGTAATATCGTTATAAGAATATTTTGTCCATCGCTTCCAGCCTTTCTCTTTTGAAATCGGATTAAAATGATTCCCGGCGCAGGGCGAAGTGTTTAATAAAAGTTGAAGGAGCAGGGCGAAAGGGTGGCGCGGCGAGTGGAAAGGGAGGCCGTTGGGCAGCCGGGCGTGGATCGACCTATCCGGCTGTCCGCTCCTGCCTGGAAATTACTCGCGAGGCCCCTGCATTTCAAATCGTTCGACCGCTCGACCGCTCGACGAGTCTACCGTTCCTTTTCGAAGCTCGCTCTCGAGCTTGCTCGCATCGGCTCGTTCGACAAGGAGGTATCCTGTGCTGCGCTTTAAATTTGGCACGCAGATCGGTCGATCAAATTGGCCGTGGAAGGGGCGAGGTGCGGGGGAGGGCCAAGGAAAAGGAGAGAGGATCCAGAGGGTTCGAGGGAAGGTGGTGGTAGGGAGAGAAAGATTTGGCCGCCGTCCAAGAATACTCCTCGGAGTTCCATAACTCTGCGCAGCCATTTCGATCTCTCGGGAGACATCCTGGAGCCAGATTATCTATATAATCCGGCTTCGCAAACGAGCACCGATTCTCGACGAACCGCGATACCCCTTTAGAGTCTCTATTGCGAGGAAATCCAGATACGTACGAACGAGCACGCGAATGCGAGGGCTCGATCCCTAATCGAAATAACGTCGTTTTCTTGGCCTTTGCCGTAATGATCGGACGGAAGGTCGAGTCAAGACGCTACCAGGGTATTCGACGTATTTCTTATCGTAAAGGAGGAATCGTCGAGCATTCGCGTATACCAATGGTGAAGCGCCTAGCGTATCATCCGCGCGATCGACCACGCTCGAGTGTGGCGTAAGAAAATTCTTATCGAACCGAGACCCTCCCGGCGCAACTTTCCGATAAGGGCAAAGGCACGGGAAAAGGCGTAAAGTGCAGAGAGCCGAGGGAGGAAAATTCTCAAGGGTTGTACGGGAATATCTTTAATTTCGTGCAATTAAGACCGGCAGAATCCACTTCCCTAAATAGCTCAAAAATACCAACGTTTTAGGACAATAGGCATCTCTGCTTTACCGACAAGGCTACACGGTTGCGAATCGTGCATTGTCGCTTTTGTCGCAGGCGAATAGATCCCATAATGAGATGCCGCACGGTAAACTGGGGCATCTAATTATACTCGAGGGGCTGCCACTTCAGGAAGGTTGAGGCGTCCCTGGAACGAGCCTACTCCGGCGAACCTACCTCAAAAAATGCATGCGGTGTCGGAAAAATGATAATGCATTACCGACCGGCCACCTTGGCGGCCAAAACTCCGATCGTCCACGATATCAATTTACGTACAAGATACTGCGGCGAAACCTTTGCGATACCGAGCCGGCAGATTCGAGCGGGATGTTTGCCCCATATTTTTTTTTTACGCAAAGAACGAAGCCGAATTAGCGTTCGATTATTCGGACTGCCGCTTTCCCGCGCTAAGATATCAAAAGGCCAGCAACGAGAAACCGCGCCAACCCCTCCCCCCCCCCCCTCCATACGCTATCCGGCGATACGATCCTTTAGCCCTTTGCCTTTACTCTTACAACCGAGGTCGTCACCGCTGAACTTAAAGTGCAGGTATCGGATGGAAAATGCTTAACCGGTAAAATGGCTCGGGATACAGACCTGAATCCTCCGCCCGTGAACCCAACTTTCTGTTTACGCAACCATCCTAGCCCCTATACCATGGCGCGTATAAATTTACTATGACTTTGAGCAGCGCGGATATCGATTTCCCTCTTCTGGCAGATAGTAGCATCGGACGTCAGACGAACGAACTCGGTTCCTCGTGGCGTTGCTCAGATCCAAAGTTCCTTCCACGCTTTTCGCGGGCCCCGTGTCCCGCAGAAGCGTGCAAATACTTGGAGGATGCGTTTCGAGGACCGAAAGCGAGCCGCGGGTGCATCGTCTTCGGTCGAGCAACGCGCGCTTCGTACAAGAAGCTTCCCCAACTATTCTACAAGACCGACACAGTCGATCGCGGTCGCCTCTCCGACACTTTTCTCCGTTCCTGACTCCGCAAGACGGGTTACCGATACCGGAAATCCGTCCCGACTGTCGTAGACTGTCGTTCCAAGGAGGAAGAGGGTGACCGGAGCGAGGCATCCCTCTGCGCATTGCCTCCATCGCAAAGAGCTCGAGGAACGTCTTTTCGGCGCCTTTCATCTCCCCAGCTCCTTTACCGGCTCACCTACGTAATCATCGCATTGACTGTTCTTGCCTAGCCACCAGCACGCAATACCGTCTGGCCGTTATTAACGTCGATCATTTTGCCGATCGATGTATCGGTAGAGCGAACGAGGCGATGATAAAGTCTCGATTCTAACGCCAGCGACGTTGGGCCGACAGCGATACATCGGTCTTGGTTTGACCACGGAAAGCGGAAGGTAACGAGGAGCAGGCGCGAATGGTGGAGACCGATGAGGCGATCGAGAGACGAGCGGAACAGACATGGCGCTAATGAAGAAATCAATCGGCGAGCGGTTCGGGGACTGGCCGTAAACGCGAACCAACCGGCGAAGAATAATTCGAGACTCGCGATCGGCATTATTCCGACAGAGCGCCGATATGATCCGGGAACGCTTCGCCGATAAGGGCACCTCCCATCTCGAGCGATAACCTTCCAATTCAAATTCGCGTATCCGCCTTCCACTTGGCCTAGAAATCGCCCCTTACCTTCCTCCTACCTTTCCCCCGCCTTTCTCGAGCTTTGACGAACGAGTCGCGAGTCAGATCGCTTCGCGCCCTACCGATACTTCCGTACCTCCCAATCCGTTCTCGCTTCCCCCTGCTCGCCCTTCGAGACTCGCACCTCGATTGTCTCGTGCCTCCACTTCTTCCGCATCGCATGCCTTCGGTGTCTCCGCGGACCAACGACCGGCTCGCTTAATCGCTTGGCGATACTCTCAAAACGTACCGGACGTTTTTTTTTTTTTACCAAATACGCCTTATATATCGGGCTAGAAAATTTAAGTCGGTTCTATTCCCGCCGCTTATACCTTCGCGCTTTACAAAAATACCTCGCAATTTTTATAGCGCAAGAGATCGAGTATGATCCTACCGAAATAGGGTATTAATGAATCGGCAACTTTTGTCGAGAAAAATAATGTAGAAAAAAAAAAAGGGGAGGGGTTCGTAAATGTCCGAAAGACATTGGGTCATAGCCGGCAACCGCGGACTAAGCGCTTTGCCGTGGGAGGTTTAGATTTGCTAGCGCGATGGCCGAGGGCGTAGGCGCATAAATTCGAAAAACCATCCCGAGGAATCTAGCGGGAAGCCCGTCGGTCGAGCCATGTGCGCTGGATTACGAGGCAAACCGGGAGGACGAGAGAAAGGGGTCGAGGGGTGGACGCTTGGAGAAGGGAGAGAAAGTGAGAAAATGATAGTGACGCTGATCTTCGGAGAGCGGAAGTAAACGGAAGAGCCGGGGGTGCCTCGGCGTATTTTTAACCTGGCTTATCTGCCCGGAGACGAACAACTAAACAACGCGCAGGGGCTGATTTAAAAGCCTCAGTGATTCTCAACTGGAACACCACCGAAGCATACGGAGCGTACGATAATGTAATGGATGGAAACGCGGTCTTCCAGGTCGGACATTCGCCACCGGAGCTCGAGGGTTCTATAGTCGAGGAGGAGTGACGAAGAAGCCGCGTTAAAACGGCAGACTCTGCGCCGAATGGTTTATACCGAAGATCAAACGGACGGACGAACGATCTTTCCAAGTCGCGATAATGCGGAGGATAAGAAGACCGAGTTCCGCGTGGGATGGCCGGGAATTAATCCGGAGTCGCGTCACCGTCGACCGATCTTCCACGCGGCGAAGCTTTCGCGATCGAATTTTCATCGACGCGCGATCAAAAGCGATGCAAAAGCTCGACGTCGACATCGAACCGAACGGGTTAAAGATCTACCCCATAACGCTGGGAAAAAAAAAAACGTAGCGGTGTATGAAAGTGCGTCGGCTCTTACCTAAGCCGCTTCTCAACTCGTGCACGAATCATCGGTCTTATCGGCGTTGAAATCGCGCACGCGAGGAAAATTACATCGATCCGCTTAATGGCACAAATGCTCTCGCTTAATAACTCGCCGACGTTGATATTTTTGGCTCATAAATTTAGCCGCTTTAATGCCAGCAAAAATATCCCGAAGAGCGCTTTCCTGTTTCTTACATCATTGTAACGTTCTTAATACGTAAACACGGTGACGTTATCGTAAGCTATCTGATCCGTACCATGCGCGCTTACCCGGAGCCACGTAGGCGAGAGCGCGCTACTGATAATAAATAAAAGCCGGTCAACTCGATAGACCCCCAGTGCCTCTCAATCGGATTCCGGGTAGGCCGAGACGGAGAAGCTCGACGGATCCATCTTCGAATACCGCCTATTCGGATGGCAATCCTCTGGCCGATATCCGTACTCTTTGACACCGCGCTACGTTCGCCAAAATGTTCATTCGCCGCTTTGTACGGCGTGGGAACGCGAGTACCTCTCCAATAATTCGACGTTCCACCTCTTCTACCTAACCACGAACAATGTTCTAATAGGTCACCGCTATCTTCGTCCTCTAATCTCCGCCAATATTCCCAGCAGCCATTCATCACTCTCGAATAACATCGTGGATAGATCGCGCTCTTACCTCGAGCCAACGAGGAGCATTCGGAAAAGGACGTAAATCTGTCTACGTCAAAACGCGGCAAATCGTCGGCATCGGCGTACCCTTTGGTACGTTGTCAAGGACGATCGTAGGAAGGATCGTGATCGGTGAGACGCGAACGAATATGGCGAGGTTGATCCGTGCGAAGGAAGGTTGCTCGAAACGGAGGATGGTTGGATCGGCGAGAGAAGGATGAATTTCCTTCGGCCCTGCGATCCTTTCGGCAGGATAAAGATATTAGCGGGAGAGTAGGTGAGGTTTACCTCGTCTGGTGGATGTGTCGGTTGGCATCGATGTGAGCCGCGCCGGGCTGCCGGATGTGTCTATCAGTGGCAGTGATAGGTCACGAGCGAGTCCTTTCCCTCGCAGAGCTCGTCGTCGTCGTCGTCGCCTTCGGAACAACCCGCCAACCTGCTGGTCATCTCCAGTGCGGCCTCGAGCACCCGGTCATCGCACTCTGAGGCACAACCATTCTCATCTTACCTTCGTCCTCTTATTACCCAAAACCCGCCACGATCGTTCACTCGCCCGCCTTTGGTCTTTCGTTTGAGATATCGAAGAAGGTGGCTCAAATCGGGCCGACGCGTAGGGCCGGGCGCGCACCGAGGCGCACCGAAGCGCGACGAATATTTCGTTTCTTATCCTTCAAAGTTTTCCAACGAGAGTACATTCGGATTTTTCGGGAATTCACCTTCCGTTCACTATGCGCTCCTTTACCCCAGTGTGCGCCGTAATTTCATCAAAGGTTCCCCACGAGCGTTTGTAATCCGGTAAGATATAATCGTGGATGGAAGTTGAAAGTGAGATTAAAGTTCGAGAACAAGTTCTAATTGCGCGGAGCTAACGTGGCATAGGTCTGAAGATGCTGGCAGGAGAATGCGATCGTTATCCCCGCACCACCGTATAATTAAGTGGTCCCACCGCGGCGCACGGGAGATTCGGTTAATCGGCACGTGCCGAATAATATCAATTTTTACGACGTCGAGCAACGATCGGCATCGGAGGGTGGTTTACAACGATTCGTAGATCGCGCCTCGTCCTTGTTCGAGATTAATGGTCGATCGAGCGAGGCTTAAATACGCGCCGCTTTAGCCCCGGATAAACGTCTAGAAACCGAGAAGGAAGGATGGAAAATGATTGTCAAAAATGGGAGGGACATTGGCTCGGTCCAAAGGTTTCGACAGTGTCGAGCGTTAAGATCGCAAACCCGAAGTGTGTTTATGGATTCGACGTCCTTGGAAGACGTCGTATCCCGGGGCCTGGGGTTTATTCGTACCTCCGCTCGAAAAGAGTTCGCTCGAGGAAGGAAGTACGGCGGCCGTTGGCGTAACGATGGGAGGCACGAGCGCGTTGATCCAATCTCTAATTTCAGGCCACCTAAATAGCCGCGCGCCTAACAATCCAGCCGGAACCCATCGCGCCCATTTTTTTCCTTTCGACGTTTCATTTTTATCCCCCCGACGCGAACGGGAGTTTATTTCCGAACCGAAAGGTCAGGACTGATCGAAACCTCGCTCGAAAACCTCAGCGGAGACTGCGAGGAGGGGAGGGCGCGGCGCGGCGCGGCGCGGCGCGGCGCGGCGCGGCGCGGGGCGGGGCGGGGGCGGGGGAGGAGGAGGGGAGGTGAGGGGTGGGGAGGGGAGGAAAGAAGAAGCTCGAATAACATTGCCCCGTGGTATTTTCCACTGTTATCTTTTTTCGCAGATTCGCCGATCGATGATGGATAGAATAGGCGAAATTGGGATAACAGCCGGCGCAAGGTGCTTTCCGTTAGGTGGGCGAAACATTTGGATCGCTTCCGGCCGCAACCTTATTTCGGATTATCGAAGCCATTTGCTGAGATTCCATCTCGAAACGCACCTTCCGCTCGAATGGAATTACGCGCTCCGTATGAAAACCGAGTGCAGCCTCGTTACGACGCCAATCGCGCACCCGAAATAGGACGTTGAAGCAACACCGATCGCCGTTAAACCGACCTTATCGATTTTTACAATTTTACTGCCCGCACCCCTCGACTTATCCTCCGAATTCTTCTCGTTAACCACGCGCCGAGGACGCGCGAGAATCTCCCGGTACCCACTTCTTTCGCTCGGCGTACGAGTCGATCGATCCGAGAACGAAATCAAACCGATATTATCGCGTAAACGCGACGAGATAATTATCCTTCTAGAAATGACCGGGCTACGGGCTGCGTACTACATCGGCTAACGAATTATTCCGCGTACCATTATTCGAGCGCACACGTAATCGCGTTACGAACTTTTCTACGCGGTTACCCTGGCGACCAAAACATTTATCATGGCGTGAAATCAATAAGCTCATACTGGAAGCGAATGATTCCGTGCTCTCTACGCTGAGCCATCACCCTGTGCGGCCTTGCCTTTCAAACTTCCTACTACTCGACTCTACACCCACCTTAACCTAAACATTTATTTTTCGTGCGTGCACCCTGCCCTTCTGCGTGCCCTCTTTATCCTCAGCAATTTTTCCTCGCTACTTCATTCGTCCGCCACACGTTTTACCTCGCGAAACATCAGATATGCGATATTATAATCCGGATAGTGCGGAAGGAAAGCCCGATCTTCGTAATACGGGCGGCGCGTTTTTCGAGAAACGCGATTACTGGATTGGTGCGAGAAAAATAATCGTTTCGGCCATAACTTCTCTCGATGAAAACCGCGATCGTTTCTGCAGGGAGCTTATATCGAGCAAGGGGCCGTGTATACGCGCCTGATGAGAATCGCAAAGCCACTTACCCTCTTGTTTCTTCTTTTTCAATGCGCCGTGTCACCGATCGTCTGACCCATTTTCAGCATCATCATCTTGTCGTCATCTTCATTGCCACGAACTATCGCCAAAATATGGAAGTTTTCATTTCAAGTTACACTCCTTCCCTTCAACGGTCCTTTCTTCCTCCATTTTCGCTTTTGTCCTTCCCCTTGCGGCTAATACCGAACCTCCGCCAAGGAATTTCTTTCTCTTCGTTTTTCACCCAATTAGTTTGTTTTGAAAATAAAAATAACTTTCAGTTCCCTCCCGGGAATTTATCCTATTCCCTACCTTTCCGACACGGTCGATTTCCCGATCGTGGCCTTACATATTTTCCCTTTATTTTCGTGCCGGATCAACGAAATTCTTCTTATCGCAAAAAAAGGCCCCTTTTTTAATTCCTCGAGCGTTGTACTCTACAACCACAGATTCTTTTTCATTCACGACGGTCTTGTTATTCATAGAAGTTTACACCCCGCGTTACTCTTTGCCATGGACATTTCTTCGATCCAAAACGCTTAATCTTTTTCCAGGCTAGGTGAATTTCCTGGACCATTTCTCATAATTATTGTCCACGTGCTTCCTTCGCCGATCCACCCGTCCTACGAGACCTTTGCTTTACCTCTTCTTATCTATGCATCAAGTCGATTTATTTAACGCGAATTGAAAGGGAGATTACTCGGCCTCTGCGCGTCTCGCTTATCCCGCTTATCGCTCTTACCCATTACTTTAAAGTTTGCTAATATCGAACCGTTTCATTTTCTTTGCTTGGAGAACAAAAATCCTTCTTTTCGACCGTGAACGCTGCTTACGCGCATTCTGCAGATACAGATCGGAATAATAAAATAGCAAATCATCGATCACCAATGTGGTAAATACAAACTTCCAAATCCGTACATATCTATTACTTTTGTAAATGTACACAAAATAGAGTTTTACGATGGAATTACACGTTCCTCGGTGACAAGGATATTCAACGATGCTTCTTTTGCACGCTATCTCAAACTTCCGATACAGACTTTTCGTAGTCCACGTCAATGAAATAGTGTATCGTTCGGAGCTGTTCGCAACGCCACCCCGTTTATCAAAAGCAATCGTTTCTATCTATGGCAGTACGGATATCGTCGCGAGTGGTACAGGGAGATCTTTCAAAATCGGTACGAGCCTACCTCGAAATCTTTGGCTCTTATACTGCTCGCCATTTCTGGTTCTTGTCGAAAGACGTCACTCTCAAATAATCGTTCTCTATATTTCATTTTGTTACGCAACAAAGCAATGAATACAGATCGGGTGGAATCGAATGCCATAGCTGCCGAATAAGATTTTATACGTAACGGCATCCTTTTTTCTTAAGTAATCTATTGTAGTAGCCGTCTCGTGAGCTTTCTTCGATAGGCAAGCAAACATTAGATGCAACCGACCGACATAAAATTATATCGATGGTGAGTAAGCGCCTTAACGTTTGCACTTCCTAAAATAAAATACGCACAAACCCGTGACCTGCTTCGGGTTCACGTAACATTTTAAAAATATAAAAATCTATTATCGCGAAATATTACCTAGTGCCGGGAAATAGCACAATGGTACTTTTCACAAGACCGTGCCCTTTTATAAAAGCGGCACGTATTAACAATGCGGCGAATATAGGTATTCGGAGTCGACTATTACCGAGAAGCCCATCGTGAAGAAAAAAAGAGCATCCGAACACCGTTGATACATCGAATTAAATTCGACGCGTAACACGGCGCATGGGATATTGGTTGCACAGTATTAAAAAGGAAAAAAACCCGAATGCATTACGAATTATGGAAAATTCGATCTACACGGTTCCTTTAGGAAATATTCATTAATCATAAAATGTTTCCATAGTTTTTCCGCTTACGAAGAATTCATCCTGCTCATCTCTGTAGAACGGATTGCTTATACCGACTATATGGGATACGTGAAGAAAAAAAAAAAGGGCGTTCCTCCTTGCCCGACGTGAAATTAATTTGTGGCGATGACAACGGAGTGTATTTCATATAATACGAACTACATTGTTTCTCGAAGAATAAATATCAATCGCGTCATGAATAACCCGTATCGGCGCACCAATGTTTGCTTGACCGAGCAAATTAATTCACCGTACCGTTCGACCGGTATATTTTGTTAGCTATACCCTCTTTAAGGATCGATATCAATAACTTCATTTCGAGTAGAAATTAAAATCCCAAGTTTTCCTGACAACAGAAATCAACGTTACTCGATGTACCACTCCGCACGCAGACGACCATTGCCTAGATTCTTCTTTTAAAAAAAAAGAAAAATAAAGGCTTTACGGCTTTACTCGTCCTAAAAGTCACACTCCCATCAAATTTGTACTGCCGTTACACCAATCCTCTCAACGGCCAGACGTTTGATCGTAAACGTTTTACGGAGCTCTCGCTATCGCAGGCCACAACCATGGACCTCTGGTTCGTTCCAAAAATCGATTTGATCAATTTCCTCGAGACGACCAATTCGATCGATCCGTCCATAGTATATACACATTAAGAATCAATTTCCTCATTTCCGATTCGGTCCGCTGTACCCATCGAGAAGCTCGCTCCACTATAGAAATCAATTTCACCGAGCGGAAAAAAAAAAAGCAAGATAAGATATCGATGCTATCACTCACGGGGGATCGACCGACGTAAAGCTGGCCAACGAGCAGGACGAAATCGCGAGGTAAGAGGGAAAGACATCCACGCATATACACACGCACGCACACTCGAAACAAGAGAGAAAAAGAAGCGACGAAGAAAGGCGTGCTTTCCGCACGGAGTCGCGCGTTTCACTGAGGGACCAATGAGCATGCGTCCGTGTCGGAGCCGGCACCGAGACTCCTTCCTTGACGCGCACCTGCCGCGCGCACCTTGGTACCGGATACACACACCCAGCGATGGCATCGAACAGGATGCGAGCAACTCCTCGGGCATTTTCCAACCCGCCCCAACATCCGCATCCCCTCCGATCTTACGCGCCTCTTCCCGGTAACTACAGATTTACATACCGCGCTCGCACGATGATCTTGTCGAACCGCAACGAACAAGGCCAATTCTCGATCATGGAGACGCCTCTTGGATTCGAGATTGTACGCCCTTCCTACCTGCCTCAACGATTTCGCCTATTTGGCTCGTGGAAAATGGTTATAAAGGCACTATGCGCTAGATTAGAGACGGAGGATCGATAACCGTGTACATCGTGTTAAAGTACACTTTGCGCGCAAGACGGTTCGGCGCCGAAGGTAATTTAAAGTACCGAGGCGAACAGCTCTTCTTTCGAATGGCTAAAGAAGCGGCTAGAGTTAGGGAGTAAAAGTTGCTTTGATCGGCGCCGTCGAGCGATCTCGAGGGCATCGCTAGGAGGAGCTCTCGCGGGATTTGACGGGCAAGGTGGCACCTGCGTAGAAAGCACGACTAGTGGGCGCCTACGCACGGAGATGCAACAGATGCGTTCGATGCGCTTGTCGGAGTTTACGCGAGCGGTTGCTCTCATCGCCGCATGCTCCCTTCACCCCCTCTTTCGTCCTTTTATATTCTTTGCCCAATGATACTTCACGGTTTTACAGCCCCGCACATTTTATTCGTGGAGTTACTCGAAATTAGCTTCGATTTTGTACGATCGTGTTTGTTCCATTTCGACAAGGTGTTCAACTTCACTATTCGCCGATATGCGCATGAACTTTTTACGTTTCAAGTCGGCAGAAACTCGCGAAGTCGAATGATTGCCGAACAATCTAATTCTGCACAATTCTCTGGACTTTGCGATTGAAAGGTGATCGAAAGGATTTAACGAATAATCGGCAGAATCAGATTTTCAATGAATTTATTGTAAATGAAGGCACGTTTTACATCGCATTTCGCGTTCGTTGTTAGTTGTTTAACTTTATTGTAAAACAAACGATGGATTCTCGTTTGGCATACGCATCGCTCGTTCCTATACGAGAAAATAATTTATACTACGCTCAATTTGCTGCCTCTCTTCCTGTCCTTAAAATGCGCCCGCGCAATTTCCAAGAGTTCCGGCCGTTGTAGATGAGTATAGGCGATTGAGAGCATTTCCAGCGCAATATGCTGAACGTGTACAACCCCACTGGAGAATAGGTCTTGCCCCAATTCCAAGCAAGTTCCAAAGTCGCACTCGTCTGCGGCTATCGTGGCCAGCCTAACGACCTCTTCCAGTTTGGTCATCGGGCTTCTTCTTTCCTCGGGTGTATCGGCATCTTTGATCAGTTTTAAGATTTTTTTCAGTTCACCTGGAGAGTACACCGCAATTTCAGCCGAATAATATCAAACCGTCGGGACAAAACGTTGTGTCTGGCATGGCTTACTGTCGGTCACGGCTAAATCTCTATATCCCAATTGTGTTTTCTTATTATACGGCACGACAATTCCAGCGGAATGAAACGTTCTGGCCACGACCTTTCTTTCCCGATCGCGCATGCCACTCGTGTTTTTCTCGAGAGTTATATCGTTCTCTTTTGCATATCTCTTGAGTTCCCGCTGTAAACGCAATATAGGCGTCTTCTGAAACGGATTGGCGGACCGTAATTTTTCCTCTACGCGTATACTGTAAACGTTACAAACACTTTTCTCCGTGCTGATCGTCGTGGAAAGATTACGGACGAAAGGCTCCTAATTTTTTCATAGAGTCTCGTCATTAATCTACTTACGCAACAGCACCAAATATATTTTCCGCTACGGGTTCGATTTTACAATCGACCTCCGCTTTATTTTTAGCTACGAATACCGGTTTCTCGGATAGATCGTCCTTCCAATAACCAAAGTGCAAGCCATCCGCGTCGTCGCCTTTTATTACGGTCTGTCCAAAAATAATACAGGCATCGGCGATATAATTCACGGATGCGGAAAAGAGCGAATTAATTTTTGCACCTTACCAGAAATTCCGGTGGATCGTAATAATATCTCCAATGCCTCAACAAACGCTCTTTATTAATCTTCCGATCGTCGAAAGCTCCGCGAAAAATATCGTACGGGCCCACGAGTTTCAAGGAGACATCCTTGAAGGCCATAATAGGATCGTCCTTTGAAATGTTCTTGCACAGTTTGAAAAACTGAAAGAAATCATCTGGCATTTCCGTCATAAACAGGGTGGACATCTTTCTTTGCGCCTCGGCCTCCGTCGGTGGAACACCGGTCGAGAGGTCTCGATTGCCCAAAGGAACACTTTCCAAAGATTCCCCCAGGTCGGGCCTGTGGCCAGCGACAAGGCTATCCGATTCTTCTTCCGCGCTTGCATCGGTATTGCGTTCGGAAAGACACGGAGAAATGCTACGTGATTCTTGGCCGGCACTAGAAGGTTGCACTCTCCGACGCTTCTTCGGCGCATTTTCATTCGCATCGGTGCTTTCCCACTCATCATCGCGCTTCAACTGCCTCGGTGGAGCCTCCTTATCCTGCGAAGGGATCGTTTAAGCGCACGATAAATCATCCGCGTGTCCTGAGGGTTATCGTGAACAAAATATCAGGGTTACGGCGCACCGTGTCTCTCTTCGCCGGATGTTTATATTTGCTATGATGGGTCGTGTTTCTTTGATAACATTTCGCACCGTACTTGCAAGGAATTCGAGCATCATTGTCGTAAGACAACCGTTCCGCATCCTCGGCGCTATTACTCATTTGAAGTGCAAACAGGAAGATCCGAACGTTAAGACGATTAGAGGCTGACGAACCTCGGGATGACTACCATCCGCACTCGAGAAGCGAACGGAAAAGACGAAGGGTACCTTTTTTATTGTGCTCCTGTAGAAACAGCGAGGTTGGCTGACGTTCGCAAAGGATGTCGCTCCTCGTAGAGTAGGTTGATGCTATTCGGAATATGTAGTTGGCGTAGGAGAGGGCGCTGACTGTTGCTCGTAGGGTTACGAGACGGAGAGAGAGCTGTTGTTTTAGTATGTTATTTTCTAACAACATTTGCTGCTCACCGTGCAAGCGAATAAAGCGTACGTTTGGTCGAACAAAGTATTGTTTGACCGCACTGCGTGCGGAGTAGAAGCGGAACGCAATGGAGGGGCGGTGATAAGTACCGATAACGGAAAGGTCCGGTTCAGAATGAATGGGTTAAAAGTCTCCCGCAATTCTTAGGATGGCCCCGGGAAATTTATGGAAGATTCTGGCTATATGCGTTTTGTGCAACACCACTATTTATTGCTATGGTAAGTCCCTATACTGCCTACGGTGACTTAGATGCTCGATGTGGAAAGCGTATTGTCCAGAAAAATATTCTGTGGCGTACGTAGAAGAATAATCCCCTTTATTATGGCTGTGCCGGACGGTGCGACAACGTCTTTCTGATCGTTCCACTATCGTATCCGTAAGATTTCATAACGGACCCGCTTACAGGCTGTTTTGGAGTATATCGCACGATATTTTATTTAACGCATCCTCCTAAATACGTAATGCTCTTCTTAATCCCATTCTTAGATAAGTCGCACGGAAGATGATCCGTTTCGTTTATGTTTTTTGACGATATTCAGGATCACCCACTTTGCTATTCGCTACGCATAAAGATATTCGGATGGCCAATGTCTCTCGTTCGAACAAGGTTACCACTATAGTTAAGGATCTCTCCGAGGGAGCTGCGCTGGACTTTTATTATGAACGAAATCTGGTCTGTTGGTCGGACAGTGGTTTGGAAATGATACAGTGCGTACATTCTAATGGGACGTATACCGGCGAGAGAACTACGGTCGTGAATTCTAGGTAAGCGATTAGCCATCGATGGATAGTCCCGCGTCGGTATATAACGTATGCAACGAATCTCTGTTCGACGCGTTTAAATATTTCCACAGCTTAATATCCCCGGACGGGCTAGCTTGCGATTGGTATACCGGCAAGCTCTATTGGACGGATGGTGAAAAGAACAGAATCGAAGTTACGAGCATCGACGGACAGCACAGGAAAGTCCTCTTTTGGACGGACATCTATCAACCACGAGCCATAGCATTAGCACCCATGAGGAGCATTCTCTTTTGGACGGATTGGGGGGACGTACCAAAAATCGAAAGAGCCGCGATGAACGGCAACCCGAGCACGAGGAAGGTAATCGTGTCCGACGATATTTTTTGGCCCAACGGTCTGACGGTCGATTACGAGAACGAAGTGGTATACTGGGCCGACGGGAGATTGAGATTTATAGCCATGATGGACTATCATGGTAGAAATCGGCGTAAGGTGGTGAGCGAAGTTTTGGATTATCCATTCGCCATCACTTTCTTCGATCATAAATTGTACTGGACGGACTGGAAAACCTGGTGCATCCACTCGTACGACGTCAGACAACCGCAAACCCATCCACGCGAATTGTTCCACGGGGAATATATCCCTGGGGATATAGAGATTTGGGACCCTCGAAGGCAGCCGCAAGGAAATCATCCTTGTCGATCGAACAATGGAAATTGCTCTCACTTGTGTCTTCTTAGTATCGGAGATCCAGGATACACGTGCGCATGCCCGACGGGTGTTAAACTCATAGATAATTTTACCTGCGCAGACGGGCCCGAGGAGTTGCTACTCATCGTCCAAAGGAACGAGATATGTCGCATATCCTTAGATTCTCCCGATTACACGAACTTCCTTCTGCCCCTCAGTGGAATAAAGCACGCTATAGCCATAGATTTTGATCCCGTAGACGAGATGCTCTATTGGACCGACGAGGAAGCACGCGCCATTCGAAGGGCGTTTCTCGACGGGTCGGGGCAAGAGGACGTAATGGTGAGGGAGGTCGAAAATCCGGACGGAATAGCGATCGATTGGTTAGCGAGAAATCTCTATTGGACGGACACGGGTACGGATAGAATAGAAGTGGCTCGGTTAAACGGCACGAGCCGAAAGGTCCTGGTCAACGAAGATTTGGTGGAACCTAGAGCTATAGCGGTGGCCCCAGAATTAGGCTGGATGTTTTGGACCGACTGGAACGAGAAGAGGCCAAAAATAGAACGCAGTAACCTGGATGGAAGCGAGCGGATCCTATTGATCACCAAAGACATCGTCTGGCCCAACGGCATAGCCTTGGATGTCGATAAATGGAAGATCTACTGGTGCGACGCCAAGACGGACAAGATCGAGGTGTGCAACATGGACGGTACGGATAGAAGGGAAGTGATAACCGACAATCTGCCTCATCTATTCGGATTAAGCTTGCTCGGCGATTACCTGTACTGGACGGATTGGCAGAGGCGCAGCATAGAGAGGGCGCACAAGCTAACGGGAGGCGAGAGGGAGGCGATCGTCGATCAGGTTCCCAACGTAATGGGACTGAAGGCGGTACATCTCGGGAGAGTCGAAGGCACGAATCTTTGCGCCAACAATAATGGCGGATGTAGTCATTTATGTTTAAATAGACCTAAGAACAGATACGTGTGCGCCTGCCAAATCGATTACGAGCTTTCCAAGAATAAGAGGACGTGCATCGTGCCGGACGCATTTTTACTCTTCGCCAGAAAAGAAAACATAGGCAGAATCAGTATGGAGAACCCCGATAACGATAACATTATACCGTTGACCGGGGTAAAGGACGCGAGTGCTTTAGATTTTAATATGGCGGACAATCGTATTTATTGGACGGACGTGAAGGTGAAGGCGATCACTCGTGCCTTCATGAACGGCTCCGACGTGGAAAGGGTGGTCGACCTCGGCCTGGAGACTCCCGAAGGGCTGGCCGTCGACTGGATCGCGCATAATTTGTATTGGAGCGACACGGGTACCCACAGGATAGAGATGGTGCGCCTGGAGGGCTGCAACAGAAAGGTTCTCGTTTGGAACAACGTCGTCGAACCACGGTGCTTGGCCCTGGATCCGGAGAGGGGCCACATGTATTGGACGGAATGGGGCAATTCTGGCAGCATCGAGAGGGCCGTCCTGGACGGCACGCGCCGGCAGACGCTACTCTCGAACATAGGCCGCGCGAATGGCCTGACGATCGATCACGCGGCCCGCAAGCTCTTTTGGGCCGATCCCTTTATTCCGGCCATCGAGAGCTACGACATACGGACGAAGGAGAGAAACGCGATCGTTACTCTGGACATCGTCTATCCTTTCAGTATTACTCAGTATAAGGATTTTATTTATTGGACGGACTGGAATACCGGGGACATCGAGAGAGCCAACAAGACGAACGGTGCGAACAGAAAAAAGATACACGAGAAATTGGAGTCCGTGACCGATCTGTTGGTGTTCCACGCCTCGAGACAGGCCGGCTGGAATCCGTGCTCGGTGGCGAACGGAAATTGCAGCCACCTCTGCATCGGCTTACCGGGCGCCAATGACACCGTCTCGGTCTCGCACAGGTGCGCCTGTCCCACTCACTACGATCTTGCCTCGGATAACAAGACCTGCCTCGGTAAGCTCGACATCCCTGGGGGAGTAGGGCCGTGCTAGCCGACGCTCGAACGCGCCGATCATCTTTCCCTCTTTGCTTTTCCAGCGCCCAGACACTTCGTCATCTACAGCCTGCGCAACGCCATGGTTCGCTTTCTGCCCGACATCAACGACTGTCCGGACACGGTCTTGCGTCTGCAGGGGCTGAAGAACGTACGCGCGGTAGAATTCGACCCCATTACCCAGCACATCTACTGGATCGACGGCCGGAGCCAGTCGATAAGGAAGACGCTGGAGAACAAGACTCATTCGGGCGTGATGGTCTCCGGGGGCTCCGGACAGCCGTTCGACCTGGCTCTCGATCCACTCGGCAGACAGTTATTCTGGTCGTGCGCCATTAACGACGCCATAAACGTGACCAGATTGGACAACGGCTCGGCACTGGGCGTGGTCGTGAAGGGCGAGGGAGAAAAGCCGAGAAATATCGCGATTCATTCGGAGCAGAGGCTCTTGTTTTGGATCGACGTCGGTAGAAAGATGAAGATCGTGCAGAGCAAGATGGACGGAAAGGAAAGGACGATAATCGCCGTGGATCTGGATCAGCCGACCGGTCTGGCGGTGGACACCGTGGCCAATCTGGTTTACTGGGCGCACGGCAAGTACATCGAGTTCTCGGACTTTGGCGGCAGAAACCGCAGGGTCCTGACGTCCACCGGGCACGGCTCGGCCATGTACCTCTCGGTGCTCTTCGAGTACGTCTACTGGTTCGACAAGGAGAGCCAAACGTTGGAGAGGGCGAACAAGAGTTCGGGGATGGGTAGGAAGGTCATGATGAATCGCGCCTTGACGGACATGATAACGGTGATGACGCCGGCCGACTCGACGATGGAGTCCCACATCTGCAGTCCCTTCCACGATTACGGGGGATGTTCGCACTTTTGCATAGGCACCCTCGCCCCGCGCTGCTCCTGCCCGAAGTCGCTGGTACTGTCGGACGACGAGAGGACCTGCAGGGCGCCGCCGGCCTGCGGCAACGACCACTTCACCTGCGTCGCGCCCAGCTCGGCGGCCGGGAAGGACTGCATCCCGGCGACCTGGAAGTGCGACGGCCAAAGGGACTGTCCCGACGGCAGCGACGAACTGGGCTGCCCCGCCTGCAGTCGCGATCAGTTCAGGTGTCAGAGCGGTCACTGCATAGGTAAGTCCCCCGGCCCAATGGCGCCCTCACGGAGGACGAGGATCGGCGTCCGATCGGCTCGCTTTCTGTCCCCTCCTCAGACGTCTCTTGGGTGTGCGACGGAACGACCCAGTGCCACGACGGCCTCGACGAGGCCCACTGCTGCCGGCCAGGCCAGTTCCAGTGCATCGGCAACGGCGTCTGCATCTCCGGCTCGGCGCTCTGCGACGGCTGGGACGACTGCGCCGACGGGAGCGACGAGCTGGCGCCCGCCTGCACCTCGGCCAAGAACCAGCGGCAGGATCTGGGCCCCAGCTCCGAATCGGGCAAGATCGTCTACGTGATCGTGGTCCTCGTCGGACTGATCGTCACCATCGGCGTGCTGGCCTTCGCCGTCTACTACTGCCGGCGCAAGTTCACGGCCAACGAGGAGCTGCCGGACATCCTGCACGATTCCGCCGGCGATCCGCTCTCCCCCAAG
This sequence comes from Ampulex compressa, assembly GCA_038496175.1. Lineage (NCBI taxonomy): Eukaryota > Metazoa > Arthropoda > Insecta > Hymenoptera > Ampulicidae > Ampulex > Ampulex compressa. The sequence goes on from JBCFXI010001180.1 coordinate 39,096, forward strand.
CCGAGCAGAATAGCCAAGCCGATGTTCGCCCAGAAGAACAGTAGGAAAGACCTGAAGGCCGGCATGGAGGCCGTCAGGATGTCCATGCTGAACGGCAGCAGCATAGGCTCGAGCTACGATCGGAGCCACATAACGGGTGAGTAGAGACGGAGCCGGAGGACGCGCGCGGCCAAGGATTTCTCCGCCGAGGCACGTCAAAGAATCGAATCCCCTTGCTCTCTCCCCCTGCTCAGGTGCGTCCAGCTCGACGAGGGGCAGCTCGACCGGCGGCTATCCTCAGGAGACCCTCAACCCGCCGCCCAGCCCGGCGACGACGGCCAACTCGACCCGATGCTCGAGCAGCAACGCCTCGAGGTACAAGCCGTACAGGCACTACAAGAGCATCAACCAGCCGCCACCGCCGACCCCCTGCAGCACGGACGTCTGCGACGAGTCCGACAGCAATTATCCGGCCCGCTATCGCTACGAGACCGAGCCCTTTCCGCCGCCGCCCACGCCGAGGTCGGTCTACCACAGCGACGCCGGAATTAGCTGTCCACCCTCCCCCAGCTCGAGATCCTCGACCTATTTCAGTCCGCTGCCGCCACCTCCCTCGCCGGTACCGTAACACATCCCCCTGCTCTCGAACACCTCCCTCCGTCCCACCTGCCGCGGCTCGAGCCTACGCCCGCTTTACATCCTCGCGCGCTCCCTCGACGCGATGCGTCACCAGGCGGCCCGTCGGCGCTCTCTCCGATCGACGCGATTTACCTGGAAAGTGAGTTGCGCGCGAGCCAAAACCGCGAGGCGACTCGTTCGACGGGTTGGAAGATCGGCGGTGCGCCCCGACGAGTTCGACGAGCCGCTTCGACGAGGATGTGTACATATTACCATTGAAATATTCTAGATATCCGGTACGATTCCTCCGATCGGTCTCCGATTAGATTTTAGTTCGTTACGTTTAGTCTTCCTTACTCTTAACGAGCTCGCGTATGACTGAGCGCGCCCGCGTTTCTGGTCGATACCGATACGTATGCGGCTGCAAGACTGCCTTTTTTAAACGCTTTTTTTATACGAACCACCGGTACTGACGAACAAAGCTGTACTTGGGATTTGCCCCCCACCGTTCGCAGCGACACGCGGCGCGGATGCAAACGCCTTGAGTAGGGTCGTCGCGTAGAAATGATATCGAATGATAATTTAAGGAAACCGTCCGCGCCTGCACGTGCATCGTGCGACTTGAGATCAAGATCTAAAAGTAGGTGTATTGCTTAACGTAGATCTCGGAAAGACGGTTTACTGTATACAGTTACCCTTGTGTATAAAATCGCATACCATTGTGCCTATTACATTTTAACGCGTAAAATATAAGTACTATGTTGTAAATACGATATAGATAGTTACGCGTATACGGGCCAGTCCGCGTGTTTTCTTTACCAAATTCGCACGCCATTTGCATTTTTGCAAATACGCGGCGGCCCGCGCGGTGAACCGGTTCGTTCCAGTCGGTTGGATGCGTTTCCTTTCGTCGGGCCTCTTAGCTCTTTCCTCTTTCATCGAGTCCCTTTCAATCCCCCGATTGGCACTTTCCTTCGCGAGACTGCGGTAAAAGTGTTGCGCAGTGTTACACCAATGTCGCTATGCGAGCCACTTTATTTTCCCTACGGATTGTTTTTAAGCTTTTTTATCCGAATTTATGCACGCGAAATTACGTGCGAGAGTATACGATTAAAATGATTATGTATGTTTATAAGAGAAGGAGTCTGTTTCCGAAGAAGTTTGTAAAGTATGTTTGTATAAAGAACCTGTTTTTGAATAATACTTTTATGCCATTATCCGGTTTGCATCGCAGTCGACGGTTTTACGAATCGTTCTTCTCACGACCGATCCACTCGTCTTTATCGACTTTGGTCCTTTACGTCGTAAATATCTTATAACTCTTACTATTTCGCTGTTTCGCTGGAAACCTAATCGGGCTCCATGACCAAGAGCTCTGCGATTGAAAATGAACGTTGGCGATTATGGTGAATCGATATCTAGTTTTATTCGATGTGCTTATACGTTGCTTATACCAGATTTTTCAATCGTTTCCAACAGAGTTTGCAAGTTTGTTTCGAAAAGTTCGCAACGGATCGGCATCTCCAATGAGTAAAACGGATTTTTCAAGGCATAATCGGCGTAAAGTTCGTACACTCGCTTCGACAGAATCTCCATTCCTGGTTGGGATGGTTCGGCTACGATCATAAACTTGATTCCGGTTAATGTCTGATAGCAGTATAATCGAAAGGTATCTGCCTCCAGAACCTCGATTCCCGAACAACGGGGCTCCGGACTCAACTGACTGGCTATGGCGAAAAGGGGGTAAAACATAGATGCCAGAAAGATTTTCTCGTTGGTCGTCATCTTGGCACGACTAAATCTCAGATTTACGGGGAAATTTTCTGGCCGCTCCAAGAGTTCCAAAACATCTCGCCCGTCTTCCAATTCACGCCCCGTCACTGTACTACCGTTTACCGCCGTCAGGACATGTCCCACTGAAATAGAATTCTCAATCTGTCTTATTACGCTCTCTTATGAACGACGCCTGCTCCGATAACAACGTTCTTACCGTTGATCCCATCCCTTTGGCCAAAGGATACGACGATTTTCTTATTTTCATAGCTCAACTTGATGTTTAATGGGAAAGAGAACGACCTCTCGTTCTCTATTTTTGGGACATTGTGATCATGATTAAAGATCAAGCCACCCGACTTTGATACTATATAAACGCCGTAGATCACCATTTTTAACGCGGGAATATCGAGCAAACACCAGTGGGACTTTTATTCTGACTTAAGGTAAATGGGGCTGCATACGGAGAATGTTGTCCGCACTATGCTCAACCGTATTTCCATAGATAATACTACGAGCACATACTTTATAACTTATGGCATTTCTTTACGCGGCATTCCTTTCGAGAATTCAGATAATGATTCGCTGTAAGGGTACAATGAGTAAAGGATCGGGCTCACGTAAGGCCAGAATTATAGGTTATGACGTACGGAGGTGGTTTGTCTATCAAATTTGAAGCGTCTTCATAGACGGTCCTTGCCTGCCATCCAACATTTTACTGGCCGTTATTAGAAAAATGTGCACCGAGCGAGGAGATGTGGAAGCATCGTCGCATCAGATTTACAAGAACGACCCGTTACTGTTCAGGGGCTACGTGGATAAAAACGTTAACGTCACGACGGAGGATAACAATGTATGTTCCGGCACCGTCTATACAGTCGATCCAGTTTCGGAGAGGTTAGAATTTGCTTTGCAAGTAGATCGTCGTCTACGCAGACCGTTTTTCGAGATCGCAACGATCGGGTGATCAATCTAGAAGGATGGGTACTTTGTCAGGACGATAATTTGGTTCCTGTATCGTGATTGAATGGTACTGGCTAGAGCGTGTAAACAATTTGGTGTTTCAGCATCGTTCTGCTGGAACGCGAAGAGTCGAAGCTCAGGATAATACTTGGCCATGCGATTAAAGGTATCGAGGTAGTATCAGAAGCAACGGTGAACATACCGGAACTATTTCTGGCCCCAAGAATCATTCCGCGCTCCGTTTTAGCGGAGAGAAGGGACAATGTTAAAAGACTGCTACAGGAAAATAGGTTTCCTGTCGTGGAACAGAACGATGATCTTCTAATAGAGGACACTGTTGTGATACAGCCACCTTACGACCCGGAAAATTGTGTCTGCTCCAATAGCATCATTCTCGATAGGATTCAAAGTCTTCTTGCGCGTGTAAAGTGCTAACTTTCCTGTGTACCATAACTCTTCGATCGCTGCGGACCTCAGAAACCGCTATGATTTCTAATCGAGCACTTTTAAGAATCTTTACGACCTTGCAAGAGGAAAAAAATTAATCTCGAAAGAAGCGTAACCGAACATGTTCGAGAAGAAAGGCACGAATGGGTCGGGACTTGCAGCGGGAACAATGAGCGTATTATAAATTCATTTTTATGCGATGTATTTATTATTAAAAATACATTAAAGAGTAACAATAAAAATGTATTATTATTGATAATAATGTGGTATCGTGAAAATAAATTTACGTTTATCAAGAATTATTCAACATATGAAGCACATTAACGAGGAAATGTATCGATTAAGGAAACATACATGTATAATATTATAACGGATATGTCTTTCACGGGTTCACGTACGTGTTTTATGGCCCCCACCCTTCAGGCTTGAAAAGCAAACAAAGAAGCATAATTGATTTGTCCTATTTTCGTCGCGCATTCTAAAGAAAAAGGAAAAAAAAAAGAAAAAAGAGAATACCGGTAAAGAAATATTTACCATAATATTGGGTAATAGTCCATTTTTTTTATATCCTGCGTTCGACCTGAATATGGTAATTCTAGTTTTAACAAATCTAGATTGTCTATAAATTTAACGAATGTAAATAGTTAGCGATATCGTTTGTACGATTCAATATTAGCGGCGTTTCCATAAGCACTTAGGAATGTACTTTTTAAGACTCCATCCTCGTTTGGTTTCTCGCGATATTTTAAAGGCATCTATATAAAAATTCATTATTCAACTATGAACTACGTGTCATCGATTGGTATCAATACGCATCACAAGTGATTTTCCCGCGCTATTCTGGATTTTGTCCACTATAAAAAACAAACGAAGAATTTGCTGGCCATAACGATAACAACTAAATCCCCAACTCGGACATTCGGTTCACAATATCAAATGTCCCTGAAACTGTGCTCTTCGGCGAGTGCTTGAAATCGTTTAGCGGATGCGTTCCTGTGGATCTATAGGTATGCGTTACTTTACATACGTATACGCGGTAGAAGAAAAATATATTTTTCTCCATGAGATACAATCAGTTTTAACCATCCGACTTAAACGTTGAAACTCGCTAATTTGTACTATTAAAGGGTCGAGGTGCAAAACTCTGGTTGAAATCGTTTGTGGTTAATGCCTTAAAACGAATAACGATCTAAATGGCAAAATGGAAAATTCTATAGCGTATTATCGGGAGATTTTCCTGCCTACTCTGCCGATAAGAATATTGCGATCTAATCGAAAGCATTGCTTTCGAAAAAAGTAAAATACTTTACTTCTGTGCAAAAAATACTACACGTTTGATTATTAAAAAGGACCCATGGGTACCGGTGCTAAAATCGGTTCCGTCATGCGGTTCCAGTGAAAAACTTTACGCGAGCATTGCCGACAGAATGAAACGTTGCTCGATACTTACTCGAAGCCGCTGTAATATTTAAGTCTATGAAATTCTCAAAATTTTTTGTGGTGCCCGTTAGACCGTTATTTATTTCGATCGGTCGATCGATTTATAAAGCGCAGCTTTGATAAATCGTGGCCTTCTTAGCTCCTGGATGCTTTGAACGGTGTTTTTTTTCTTTTTCTTTTGTTTTCTCGTATAATCCATGGCCCGCGGGACAAGCCGCCGCTTTTTATTCGGAGCTCCGGTCAAAGCTCTTAGGTCATATAAATATGAATCTTCTAGCGTTTGATATTAGGCTACGAATTAGGTCATTCCGTTTCGCTATCGGAATAATATTCTATCGGAGTAGATTCCCGAGGTTTCCTCGAATACCTTAATCCCAACTTGTCCGCGACCTCCTCAATATGTGCTAATACCTAAGAAAGAAAAGAAAAAAAAAAAAGCACTCGATCATTTTTCCATTCCCGTTATTCCGTACAGGATCGGCAAGCTCCTGGCAAGATTCGCAGAGCACAAGAGGTAATTTTTCTTTCTCAGACCGAATTGATTACTTACGTAGTCCAATTGCACCTTTGTATGTGCGGCTGAAAGACAGAACCGTATTCTTCCTTCCATAAGCGGCGTAGCGGGGAATCCAACGCCAACCGTTGCTATGTTTCGCTTCGTCAATGTCCGTACAACGGCACTGTTTTAAACAAATTTATCATTCTACCTAGGAATTCCTTCCCAGAAAGCGCCGAATCTTTTCTCTTTCCTTTCGGAAAGGCATGCACATACCCAACTTTTGAAAACAGGTAGACTATCATGGGTACGATTGGTGAATCTTCGTTTCCGTAAATAATAACGCCAATTTGATTTAACCTGCGCCTAAAGTACCTCGTATTTCTCACTAGTTGCTTCGTACGCTTTTTACCATCATCCGTTCCGTCCTCACCGGATATGATTTTCATGGACGCGATGATCTGCTGCGCTACCGGAGGCGACATCGCTGCCGCGTACGTATGAGCGTGACTGTATATTCTTAGATGATTTATCAAGACCTGATCGTTGAAAATCACGTGGAAGATCAATGGGGGCGCGTCTACGCATATTCGATTATACCTAGATCGCCGCGATGTACTCGTGGCCTCAAATTCATTTCGCACCTTTGCTCCGGCAATGTATCCGCCGGCGGAGCCAAAACTTTTTGTGAACGTGCCCATAAGGATATCTATTTGCCGAGGATCGATCCCATAATAATCACATATTCCTCTGCCGTATTTCCCAATCGCTCCGATACTGTGCGCTTCGTCCACGTAGAGATAGGCCTGAATAATCGTATCGTAAGCGACTTAGAGAAGCAAAATCAATGTTGGCGAAACGCTGCACTTATTTCATCTTACGAATGTGCATCGTGCTTATAACTCAGCACCGAAACGACACTCTACGGGCGAAAAATATGGTAAAGTGAAGTGTTTTACGAACTTTATACTTTTTTTTAAGTTCCAGAATTTCAGGAAGGTGAACGATGGATCCTTCCATGGAAAAAATACCCTCCACGACGATAACTATTTTTTTCCAAGGATCGCCGGAATTGGGTTGACCAAAGACTATGGCCTCTTTGAGACACTTTTCTAGATGTTTCACGTCTGCAAATATATTTTCTCCGATTAATGCGTTCCTCTTCGTGGATATTCAACGTGCAAAGTGTGAGAACGATTAATATCGACGCGGTCGATGGAAAGACGATCTTACTATTATGTCGAAATACTCTTATGACAGCACCGGACAGCTTAAGCCCAAGGATCAGGGACGCGTGATTCTTTTCATCGCTCAGCACCAAGCAACCTTTGCTAACTAGGGATGGAAGGTTCAAGGCGTTTGTAGCAAAACCCATACCAATAACAATGGCATCCTCGACGCCCAGAAATTTCGCCGTTAACTGCTCCAGCTCGTTATGAATCGGCATATTTCCTGAAAGTATTACATACTACGTGCCCTAGCAAATATGTCTAGAACCGAAAAGAGCTCGATAAAATACCGAGTTCGACTCGAGTGCTACAGGTAGCGCATCCATATTCCATCAACGTCTCGATACTCCGCGTGGCGCATGGTCCGTTCGATTCGGCAAATCCCATGTAATTATACGAACCCAGGTTTATGCACTCTGTTTTCGTTCCGGTAAATCTGTAAGATTAACACGGCCGGTTTATTAAAGACGATTTTACTACCGTCCTAATGCGGTCAAAGTCGTCTATCGAAGAAGCTCACCGAAACGTCCACCCATAATCGTGCGTCACTCTGTCCTTTAACGTTACGGTAGCACCTGGGACAGAGCATATGGGCCTGTTCCAACAATCTCTAACTCGTCTGTATACGTATCGAAGATAAAACCCTTCGAAGTTATCGTATAGCGGTGCGTACGTCTAAAATCCAGAATCATTTTGTCGCGATCGGCGAATAATAAGCTTTCACTCGCAACGCGGATTGGGTCAAATAGAAAATAAACCGATTCGAGAAGCACCATTACCGTACCTCCCTCTTTTGCTCCCGTGCCACCTTTGGGGTAAAAAGAAGTTGGTTTATAAAGCCTAAGAGCATAAGAATGTAGAATCCAAGGTGCGTCAGGGCTAATGTGATGAATGGCACTTTCTCAAAAGACTCCTTGGATTTCGATGATTTTGGCAGTTTCGCTTTTCTTTGGCCTTGAGGAAACTAAAATACATTAAGATGCGTATTAAATATAAACTTTACTTTAAGGGCACCGAGACGGGTAAATCGGAAATTGCGTTTGGCTTAAGGCAAAAACGTGAATTTTTCTTACTCTCCACGAGCACACGAATGACTTGTTCGGAATTTCGTTGCGGGCAAGAGTGGAATTAATTCGAATGTGCTGGATGAAACGGATGTAAATGTGACGAATACTGGTACGCGCAATCCCCGCACACGCACGGCAAAGTACGCATTCGTGGCAAGAGCATGAATCAAAATAAACAAAATGATAGTGGCTATCCGCTATTGATTAGATAATAAGCCGGTCATCGTGTTCGTATTCAGGAAAGTTTACGGAATCGTAGTTCGATCGAACTTGCGAGCACGTGTATAAACACGCGTCGTCGGGCCCCGTTCGATTCAATTTCGCACATTTCATTTAAGAAGATTGGCAGCGAAATCATTTTTACCAAATTCGGGAGGACGAAAGGACAGGGGAAATATAGGCGAACATTATCATTCGTGGATAACGATAAGATTTCCCGGTTCCCAAGAAGAGGTCTGCGAGAGTTCTTGGGAAATTGTCCCGCGATATTTCCGCGACATTGGAACGTATTTGGCGCGGCGGGCCAATTTGAACAAACAACGGCACCAGGAGTACATTATCCGTAGCCAAAGAATTAGCCGTAGATGGATGACAAATTTTGGGAGAGGTATATATCGTTTGAGATTCACTCGATCCGACGTATACCGAGAACGATTCATTTAAGAGCTTCCGTAATAGATCGGGGAACACGGCAGACCTCAAATTTCTGGAGCAGAGTTCAGTTCGCGCGGTTGTATTTGTCCGTGCACGTTTAGGATAATAAATGCAAGAAAAGTTAGTTTGCCGTTCAGACGAGCGATCATAATTCTATACTTGGCGCCGGTAAGTCTGATCACCAACCGGGCGCCACCGGCGAGCCAAGGGCCTTCTCGTGGATGGTACCGCGTTAGTGTCACCGTATTCTTACAGCACGATCCCCTTGTCGCCAGCCGGTTCCCCTGGAACTTTTCGATTTCGCCACCCGAGGCCCTCGGAGTCAACTCGGAATTCGAGCCAGTGCTTCCCGTTCACCCTTAAACGGTCCCTTCCGGATCACGAATCAAATCGAGATCGAACGAAGAGAGACCGGCTCGCAGAGCGGAACCTTTTCAATGTTCCTTATCGCTGGTAACGTAAGCCGAGGAAGAGCCGTGCCTCGGTGGCACGGTGTTCGTGGTTATGTAAGCGAACCAATTTGTAGGTGCACCGAGTAGTGATATCGCGGAATTGCGGCCAACTGCCAAGGACGAGCGCGATCGAGGCAAAGCGCGGAGGACGACGCGTTGTAAGGTTTTCGCGATTTTAAGAGCGAAAGAGGAGCAGGCGATCCTACCGAAATTCCTCGACGTTTTTGCCCAAGATTTGGCAAAACGATCGATGATCGCGATGGAGAATGGCAAAGGAGGCGAAAAGAAGGGCAAGGACCGAGACCGGCCACTATCGGGCCCCCTTCCAGGAGAGAAGAGTAACGCGATCGGACAATCGTGTGTCGCGAGAAGGTAAGGAACGAAAGAGAGGAGAGCGTAGGAGAAGAGGAGATCTCGGTGGGTTTCGCGGCCGATGTCAATTCGTCGCGCGCCTACCCACTTGCCACTCGATCCATTACCGTCTTCCCGGTTTCGCCCACATGTCCGGAATCGGGAGGTTAAACGCGAGGTGCTTCCAACGGGTTCTCGTCCGAATCCAAGGGCCAAAGATCGCGATTATCGAAGGCGGCGAAAGAAGCGGCTTCTGGGTGTCGCGCCTTTATCGATCCCATTCCTCCCCCTGCCCTCGCCCCTCGTCTTTCGAGAAGCAGGGCTCGTCGCGAAAAGGGGACCGGTTAACGCCTCGGAAATCGTCGGTTCCACATCGATACCGCGTGTGCGCGCGCGCAGGCATGATCGCGATCCGTGGCCATGTGACGAGAACTTGCCTGTAGGTGTCCGTTGCTCCGCAACGCAGCGTACCCATTGAGCCCGGCGTCGAGGAAACCGTCGGCGTGGGAGATTAATCCGTTCTTCGGCTTGTCATCGCCTCGATCGGCGGCGTCGGCGGCGAGGGCGGCCACGCGGAGCCTCGTCGTGGCCATTTTGGCCCGAACGAGTCGACTGAGCTCCCGGAGGATCCGCCGAGTCGCCGAGGCGAATCCGATGGCCGTGTCGAAGCTTACCCGCCGCCGTGCCTTCTGCTAGCCGACTCCGCTACTGGCCAACGCCTGCGCTCTCCGACGAATAGCCCCACGAGTTTGCGTCAACCGCTGCCGCACCGCTATGCGGCTACGATTCTCACCAGCTAGACCGGCTACGACAGCCGACTCTCCGCAGGGATCGACATCTCCTTCCGATGATGCAGTGGCGCTCAGTATCCCCGATCTCTGCGAACAGGAACGATGATGAACGGCTATTACCGATCTCCCGGGTCTTCCTGCCGATGGCCTTTTCGGTCCTTCCTTCGTAACGCTAACCTCGCCTCAGCGACCACGTAAATGTCCGATATAGCTCTACATTTTTTACCTCTCCTGCGGAAAACGTGGGAGCGTTCAACCGAGCGAGTACTTATCCGGCTCGAATGTCGCTCGAGAGAGAAGTCGAGCTCCTACGTACACGCTTCGTTCTACGAAGTCGAAATTGTTTAGGTTTGCATTGGCGGCGAATCGAGATCGAGAATCGTTCGAGAAACGTGGATGGCCGCTGTGTCGCGCGATCGCCCTTTGTTTGAACGTGCCTGCGTACAGTCGCGGCGTCAGCGGATTACGAACCGCTCCTGGAGATTCGTGGCCCTCGCCGCGATTGCCAGTGCCAGTGCTTCCCGCCGATTTCCTCCCTTTCCCTTTCCCTTTCCCTTTCCCCCTTAACCTGGATCGATTCCACGACTTTACTTCTCTCGCTCGCACGATCGAGCGTCGCGATTGAGATAGAAAATTCGCAAACCAGGAACGCGAAGCTCGCGGCACGCATCCACGATGGATCCCTTCCAGTCCGTCGCGCCTCTTGCCTATACGCGCAAGGAGGAGGAACGAAAGATGGTTAAAAGCGCGGGGCGCGAAGAAAATTCGTTCTGGCGCGCTTCGAATCGTCGGCCGGAGTAGCGCCGAAGGAGTTTCTTTCGCGAAAGCGATCGCAATAGGGAAAAGCCGTAGGCTTCTCGTGGGTCGTTTTATCGCGCCGATCGGCGCTAAACTCCGTTAGTAGAGTAGGGGATAAAAAGATCGGAGGATATATTTAGGCGGAGAGCGAGCTGGAGGATGAAAAGGTGCGCGCGAACGGAAGATGGGTCGGTGCACGTGCGCGAGGAGTGGAGGAAAGCAGGAAAGCAGGAGAGCAGACGCGCGCGTAGGCAAATTTGCCGGCCGGTAACAGCTGAGCGGGCGAGGCGCGGCGAGCTCGGGAGTCGGGAGAGGCAGGCCTGGACTCTGCGCGGATTCGCACGCGCCGATGTATCCGGGCCGGGCTCGATTGGTCCATCCGGACAGGAGTGGGGGCGGGCTCCCCTTCCAGGCAGGGCGCAGAGCTGTTCACCTGCCGAATACACCCGCTGGCCGGCGAATACTCTTCCTTACCGGCTCTCGAGGCAGGCGCGCGCCCTGTCTCTCCGCGATCGAGTCGCTCCGAATCTATCCTTCCGGACGGATCGCCATCGCGGGCCGATCGATCGCGCGGCAGAGGAGACGCGGGGCCCCGTGCGCGAGGAGACACGTACAAGTGGTTGCATGCGCCCAACTCGCGGGAGCTGATATAAGGTCGGTCGTCTCAGGAGAGAAAGCCGGAGCGCGGTGAGTCAGTGTCGGTGGTAGGTGCCGCGTCGCGAGAGATGTCGAAGGAGGCCGCCGGGGACGGGGCGCTGAGGCGGGAGCACGACTCCGTCGACGATTTCGAGCATCTGGAGCACGAAGCGTCGCCTCTCCAGGAAGCTCGGTCACGTGTCCAGGAGCTGCCGAAGATCGACAAGTCGGTGGATTTCGAGAGCGGCGTGCCGGCTACCCCGCCACCTTCCGCGGACTCGGAGAAATACAATGCGGCGCAGCTGTCAGATCCTTTCCAGGCGTTGAGCGCGGAAATGGCTGACCCGAAAACGGCCACCATGGCGTTCATGGAGACCGAGAGATCGGCGCGAAACTTACCGGCGGCCTCCCTCCAGGAATTCGATCCGAAGACTCTGGTCAACGCCGCCCTCGAGAAGGTCGGCCTCGACGGGGAGAGGGAGAGGCAGAGCTCCGAGGCGAGCCTGGCGGGTAGCGTCGACGTGGGACCGGACGAGGGTCCTGCGACGAAGGCCGCGCAAGAGAGAGGCGTCGATAGCGGCCGGCGGTCGGGCGCCGGCGAGAGCCTGGCCGAGACCGAGGGGCCGGCACCGCCAAAGGGCCCGCCGAACTCGGAGAGTCTCGACGAGGCCAAGGAGTTTCTGGGGGATATCAGGTCCTCCGTCCTTCCAGCTCCGGAAAAGTCGCCCACTATCGATTTCCTCGCCGACGAGAGGAGCGAAAAGCCGAGAAACATAATGGACGACGATTCCTGGAACGTCGTGGAGAAGCCCTCGAAGGACCCCGTCAACGTCGGCTCGGCCGCGCTCCTGGAGCCCGAAAAGTCGCCAACGACGGCAACGGCGACGGCGATGGCAGCCGCGAGCGCAACGACGCCGGCGATTCCCCATTCGGACAAGTTCGAGATGTCGCACGACTTCGTCTTCGCCGAGGCCGGTAAGGAGAAGCCGGTCGGGGAGACGGAAACGGGCGAGTCGGAGTTCGAGTCGGAGCCGGAGCCCTCCCCCGCGAAGGTTTGCCAGGGCGCGAGGCAGCAGGAGCGCGCCGGGGAACCCGCCGATCGGACTTGCCCCAGACCGGCGCCACCGGGCCGGCCCAGGCTCGAGGAGATCGAGATCGCGCCCAAGCAGATCTTCAAGGACATGGGAATCGGTGAGTCCAAACCCTTTCCGATTCTCCAACCTGCCGATCACGCTGCGCTTCGCTTCCCCCCTCGCGCCTCCCGTCTCCCTCCTGCCGCACATCGGCCCGACGTCCTTTCGCGCCACCGACCCTTCGGGCCGATCGGCTTTGGAGGATCGACCTCCTTCCCCAGACGATAGTGCCTCCTTTCCCATTTTCGATCTCGAGCACTCACCACCCTTTTCTTTCGTCTCGCGCGCCGCGCTCCTCCGCGCGAACCTCCCATTTCCTGCGTCCTACGCCAATGCGATTTACGTCGGTTTATCTTGCGCAAACTTTGCGTCGTAAATTCGCGTCTCCAAGGTCGACGGGTGTACTCGAGTATCGGTCCTGCCTTTCGGCCAGCGGCCCGATTTTGCGAGGAAACCAATTCGACCGTTGAATGTCGGTGAAGCGTGCCGATACGGCATCGATATCCGAGGCTCCTTCTACGCGACGTTCGTCTCTCGCAGAACGGTGCTAAATCCATCCTCGTATACTCTGGTATCGGACGATCGCAAGTTGGCAGAAATCGATGGCTTTTGCCAACTTCGCGGCGTACCGCTCCTCCTCCTGTCTTTGCCATTTTCAATGGAACCCTTGCAAAATCTCTTGGGGGCCGAGTTAAGTAATCGATAGCGGCCAGAGGGAGACGGAGAGAGATAGAGAACAAGTGGGAGAGGGAGAGGGAGAGGGAGAGGGAGAGGCAGAGGCAGAGGAAAGTATCGGCGAAAGAATGGTCCTAACTCGGTGATGAACTTCCAACCGCTTGCTATATTCGCCGCGTGTTTCAGGGACACGTAATGTCAGTGACTCATCGTCCGTTCCGGACAATGATAGCGTGGATTGGAATTCGCGTCGCGTAGAAACGCCTCGAAGGAATAACTTTATAAATACGTATTACAAAGGCCTCGAACGCTGCTAAATTGAAATAGGAAATTAGGTAATCCGATCCTATTCGTTTATTTGCCCTTACCGTTTGTCTTTAATCGCATCGCGAGTCTAGGGCACGTGATAATTTGCGTCGAACGTAAATTTGGCCAGTTTCGTCGAACCTGGATTTAAAATAATGCACGATACAAGGACCGCCTCCGATGGAACGTTCGATCGGATATTATTCGTTTCAACGTTTGGACTGTACAGCTGTCTAAATTTCTTAAACGATCACGTTGATCGCATTGACTTTTGCACCGTTTATATCACCATCGGTTGAAAACATTTCCCGGTTAACGCCGTACGCATCATTTCTACCCTCGTGCTTCGAGGATATTCTACGGCGTCTTGCTCAAGACGGCTTGCGAATCGTGTCCCGAAATACAGGCCGGTGTTTTCGAGTTTGACGAGAATACGTAAAGTTTGTCCACGCATGTATAAGGTCGCCGTAAACGGTTCGGAGGAAATTCGAGTCGGATCGGTCGGCGGTAATTCCCGTTAGCGCTCATCGATTTCTATAATTATCGCCCGCGCTCTAATGTTTCCCGATAATTATCCTCGAGTACTAATTAATTTAGTGCTCGTGCATGAACGCCGGTAGATAACGAGCGGTAGTTTACTTCCGCGTGGATACCCGTGTCTTTCGATGTCTCTGGCGTTCGCCGACGGTAGAGCCTTTCCACGCGCGCAGCAGGCCCTTTCGAATACACTCGCCAATACTACGCGCTTTGACTGGAAGAAGTTCCTCGATAGGACGGATCGCATTACGACGCTCTTTATATCTTGGCAGCGAGTACTGTTAAGAGAGAATACTTGGCGAGCCGAGATAAAGATCCACCGCTTTTCCTCGACCGATTGTATTAACGAGAACGAGTCTGCGACAAAGCTCGGCCGAGGCTCCACGGCGCTGGTCTCGCCGAGCGCGCAACCCCAGATGTTTTGTACAAAGTTATAAGCGACCAGGTTGCCTTGGACCTTCCATTAGGGAAGCCAAGCCGAGCCGAGTCGGGCCGAGCCGAGCCCTCCCCTAGGTGACCGTACACAGGTACGTTTTCCGTTTGTACCTGTACGCAGTTTCAGACGCAGGCCTTTTGCGTACATGCACTAGGGGCTCGAGCTGCCCCTTGTTTTCCACCCTGCGTTATATTGATCCGCTCGGGGCACCCCTTAATTACCGATGTGTGCTCTCTACTCGACTCGTGCGAAAATTCCACTCAAAAAAGGTCATCGATTTTGTTATACTTTCCTTTTAAAAGTATTTAATATTATACGAGCGTCTGCACGGATACACGCATACGGTGTCATATAGTGGACGACGTGGAACGGTGAGGGAATCGATACCTGGGTCTTTGGTCGTCTAACCCATCATCTTCTTTGCGTACCGTGCTTTATTTCTTCCTTGCGATATGTTGCGCGATACGGCCGCGACATCCTATTGCGCGCAATGTCATAGATTTTAAGAGTGCGCAAGTTTAAATCGCCAATATGTAGGGTTAACGGCGCTGACGATCGTAGGGAAGTCATCCTGATAGATCAATAGAGAAATCGATAGACTGCCGTGGATCGGATAGAAGCGATACGTGATATTTAAACATTTATCATCGATCTTCCAAAAAAGGTTAAAACGAGTACGTTACCGTTCTAATTCACGCGTCGTCCCTACGCTTTCTTGGTCATTAAAATCCGCATTGCAGTCACCGGGCTAGGTATCGAGTGCGTTCGATACGAGGCTCTACCATTTTCACGATCTTCACCTTGAAATTCTCGGAAAACTACCAAATGCATCGGTAGAAGCGATTCTTCGCTTTAAAATCCGATTCGTTTTCCGTTTCCGCTCATAGCCATGATTGGTAACGTTCGCTCTTTCTTACGGAACAGGATTTCGGTGATTCCGATCTTGCGTTGCATCCATCTCTTCCTCTTGGTCGCGCATTATTTTCGTTATCGCCATTATGATCGAAAGAGTATTCGATACCCTTCAACGGCCAAAATATTTCGGCCAGCACACATTCGTGCGAATATGGAGTATTTCCACTTCTAGAACTCGGGATTTTTTTCCTCCTTACCAATGTTCATATTAAATAACTGGACGTTCTTGAAACGTCGAGATAAGAATTTTCATAAATGTACAATGCAAATCTATCGATGGAACACGCCCATTATATAATATATGGTGCATTCAGCCGACTATGCGATACGAATAGAAAGAGCGCAGAGCGTTACCAACTCGTGGAGTCGGTAAAAGCTAGTCTCGCGTGAAATTTTTCCATAAGATCCAATCGCGTACGAGGATGCCGATGCATCGAAGTTAATCGGTCTTGCTTTAAATCACTCGCCACGCGCCAGGTAGTGGCGTAAAAAACAAAAGCGGGCGGGGATGAAGATTGTTCGGAAGCTAAAAGTTTTCGCAACGGTAGCTCCTTGATAAGATTCAATCGATTTTATCGATGGTAGCTCTATTGCGCCTATCTCTAGGAACGACAGGGGTCTTGAACTGGGATAAAGTTTGAAAGGAAAAGAAGAGGAGGGAGGGCGCGAGTCTCGAAAGGTGACGTTTAACATCGCGTATAGCATCGCACCGAGCCTAGGGACGAGCAGCGATCTCGCGAGTGCCGTTATTCCGTAAGAGCTTTTGATCTCGGTACACGGAGCGTACGTTAAGGTGGTCCACGGAAGAAGAGGGCCGGCGGTTACGAGACGTCGATGAGATTGCGACCGTTCGACGTTCTTCCACGCGACGAGGTACGATATTCGCGCGTAAGGCCGAACCGTGCGCGGTTCGCGGACGCGAGGATCGGCCGAATTTAACCGGAGGCAGGAAGGCGCGAGGAATGAGAAATATTGATATCCGTGATCGTACCTTGGAGTGAGTTGCTCGTTTCTCGACTCTGTCCTGCGCGCGAGACGCCGCGTCCCGGGAATTGGAAGAAGTGGCCGCGTGGCAGAGGAATTAAAAATAAAGCCGAAGGGAAGTAGGTCGAAGGCGAGAAGCGGACTCGCGGTTAGTTAGCCGTGCGGAAACTGATTACAACTGGAGCGGCGGAGCGTGCACGAGACACGGCGACCGACGGCTGGTCGGCGGTCGGGAGGCGGTCGAGAGCCGCCCGGCGAGGGGCGAGGCGGCCCCGAGTAAGAAGTACGCGCGCCTATCTCGCCCCCGACTCGCCGCTCGCTATCGCTACCATTTCTACCCAAATTATCGCATTTTTCCCCCGCTATTTTTTTCCGCGCGCGCGGGATCTTCGCTCGATCGCCGTAAATATCGTAAACCGACTTTAACTCGACCCTCCGCGACGCGTACCCTTACCTTCGCGCTTATGTCGAATCCTTCGTCAAATATCTTTGGTGGATAACTTTTTGCCCGCTTAAATCGAGATTTTTTTCGATATTCGCCGCCGCATTCCCCGCCATTCTCGGAGTAGCCCGCTCTGCGTCTAATCCAGCGAATAAAGGAACGAACAACATTTTATTGCCCGATCCCTTTGGAAACGGCAGATCCGTCTTTCGCTATATTTCAATCCGTCGACGCTGTACGCCCGTTTTCTTTTCTTTGGAAACAAAATGCCTGGCACGCTGCTAAATACTTTCGAGGTACAAGCGCGTTGGCCTTGAGTCGATTCGAAAACTTTTTGCGGCGCACTGGTGATCGAAAACTCTTCTCCGGCACGACGAGCAAGAGCGGCCGGGCGCTCGTCCGTTACCGCGGTCCGTAACCGGGTTCTACCCGGTGGTGCCACCTCGCGACACGCCAAACACTGATTTTCCGATTCTTGCGTTCGCCACGCTGCCGATCAATTTATTTTGCTCTTGTATTCAACGATAACGAAGCAATTTAGAGAAATTCCGTGGATCATTCGTTTCCGTGATCAACGTTAGATATCGTCTCCGTAGAGAGTGTTATCGATCTTCCAAGGCATACGATCTCGATAAAAGGACCTCGAGGTTTCTCCGTACGCGCTCACATTCGATCGTAATACGTTGCTCTCTTGCGAAGAATCAAGATCTCATTACGAGATGACATTGGCTCGTAAGGAGGCTTTGGTTAAATCCAAGCGAGTAGCGAACCGAGCTGAGCCGGTCATTCGAGTCGAGCAGACTGCCTTCCATATCGATGTAAACGTGCCCGCTGAAAGGAGATGCCTTCGTCCTTACTTCGATTCTCTTCGATCGTTTCCTGAAAACATTCCCAAGGGATAGAGCGCGCACGAGTACAATTTCCTTACAGATCGTGCGGTGTACGTATGTACGTTTATTCGCGCGCATTTATCGGCCGGCTCGTGTTAATTCGTAGATATCGAAGGCGTGTAAGCGTACGGTCGAAGGCATAGGAGCGAGAGCTGGGCTGGGTTGTTTGTCGTAGACTCACGTGGGCGCCACCGTGTCTGTGGGGTTACACGTCGCCCCTCGACGTACGTCGTTCCGTTACCACCGCTACCTTTTCTTCATTTATTCATGCAGCTTTTTGCATTCAGAACTCGCTTCCAAGTATATCGGGCTTACCGGCACTTTCCACGGTTATTTTTGTCTTCCGAGCCTTTCGAAAACGATCGACGAACGACCGGGAATGCTTTGATGCGCTCATACTTTGGACGGGACGGGGACGAAGGTTACGCTTGCGCCATTCGTATCGTCGTATCGTTTTTACTCGACTCGGGCTACCACGCAGGACTCTCGATCGCGCGGAGACAACGACGGTCACGATCGCGTAAGCCCGTTACGAAAGATTCTCAAGGCGATCAATGCGTATCCGTACCACGCATCGGTACAATACCGAGGTGGCAGATGCGGCGATTCGGGCGGATCGCTAAACGAATCTCGATAACGCGTCGGCAAATTTCCGACTCCGTTTGTGCGATCAAAGATCAAGCGGATCGGGACGCAGAGCTTGGCCTCGCTAAAGATTTCTACGCCGAAGCCGAGCAGCGTTGCCCGTTCGACCTGCAACGTAAAACGTTGCTTCACGTTCGGGGCTTTGAGCTGAGCATATTTATAGGTCCGCCAAAGCCGTTCCACCGAAATATTTTTATCGTCGGTACCGTTACCGACGACATTCTTCTCCACCGTTTTTGCCCGAATCTTCGATAATCGAGAGGCGTTCTTGGTAATGCGGGTGCGGCGGGGGTGGGAAGGGGGGGGATGGCGGAGGTAGTCGAAGGAGGCCAAAGACGAAGGAAGGAGGCCGCGGAACCTGGACAGTCTTGGTAAAAAGGTGCATCGGCGTACGGCACTCGAATCGGGCGCCACTAGTGGCCCTGCGCCGTTAGAGTTCCCCCAGCTCCAAAGTCCTCGGCAACGTGGCGCCGTAGCCGTAGCAGTTTATCGAGGGTGGGGGTTCTGGAGCGCTCGAGCTGGTCGATAACAGGCTTCAGTCCTCACCTCGCTGCGTACGAGTCGTGACCGTTACGCATCCCTCGAGCGACCCCTCAGGAAATCCGCGAGTTTCCCTCCGGCCGTTCTCCCCTTTCTATTCACCGGAAGGCCGATACCCGGTTACCGCGAGTGTCACCCCAAAGCCGTCCAAACTAAAAACCTCCCGGTGCTTTCCGCCCGCGGATCGAGAAATCCGCGCTGCACTCCGCAGAGGGAGTGGGAGAGAGGGAGAAAGGGAGAAAGGGAGAGAGTGTGTTTAGCGGCTCCGAAGGGAAAGGTGGCGGCCGTGGTGCGCCGCGACGATTAGCCGCAAAGAATGGATTCGGAAACGTGCCCCATGCCCGCCAAGGCGACGAACGACGGTGGCTCGGCCGCCTGTAAAAATCCGGCTAATACCGGTACCCGCTTCTGGAGTATTCTCGATCCAGGTACGTTTCGACGCTTTTCTTTCCACCCATCTCCTTACGACCTCTCGTCTCTCCCCGTGACGCACCTTTCCTCGGCTCGGAGATCAAAAGCGCGCTGACCGAAGGAAAAGCCCTGCCTCCGACTGCACGAGGAGAAACGTGCCCTTTTCTACCTGTACCGCCATTTCACGAGTCTGACCGCCCGCCTAACGGTTTGCGATACGCGGAATCGCAGCTTTTAGAGAATTCCCTCGCAGCTCCCGATCGCGAAGCGGCGTACGCTTGCTGGCTTCGAAGATAGACGCGGACTTTGACGCTGCTCCGATCGGTGGGCTCCGCCATTTTTAAAGTTTGCTACGCGTTACGAAAGACGGGGTGTGATAACCAAAAAGGCTCCAGCCCAGCTCTTCGCCCGTAGATTTTTGCGTCTTTTCTCGTCTTCGATCAGCGAGGCCAGTCGGCCATCTTGAAGGAGCGCTTAAACCCGAAGCACGATGGACTTTCGTAGCCTGCTTCCACCAAATCCAAAGACGGCTTTCGTTCTGACCGGAAATCTTCCGTGCCGCTATGTTGCCGTTATCCCAGAAATGTCATCCTCGGCCCCCGATTTTCTCGCTCCGACGACGGTCACCGCGCGTCTCCTAATTATCCACTCGTTCCTCCTGCGTATCCTTTTTGATTTTTTCAAAACGATCGTGGCGTGTTCTATAATATATTGGACGCATGCTGCTGGTACCGATCGACGTTGACTCCCCGTAGCGCCGATCGTGGATCGTATCGATGGAGAAAACGGTCGCTCATCGAGTGGACGCTGATACGATTACGTTCATAAGTAAAACGATGGGATGAAAGGACGTGCGACGTAGTAGGAATTGTAGGGCGACGTAGTGTCTACCGTACGCTCCCTCCCGCTACGCAGAAAATATATCGCGCAAAATAATTGACGCTCTTTCGACCTATCTTTGCAATAAACACGCAATATTCAAAGAACGTACTCCAGCGATAACAAAAATCGATGTCCGAGCGAGATCGGTCGGACCAAGTTTGACCGATCCGAGATTCGCGGTGCATATAGTCCGGGAGATTCCATGGCTTGAAATAAGGTGGAACTCGGAAGTAAGGAGATTTCGTAGAACGCTTCGTTTTCGAGAAGGACGGAATTCGGCACGGATTTTGCAGAAGATACAATGTCACGCGCGTAAACAGTGCCCGACATGCCATCTTGGAGAAAAATGCTAGACGGAAAGGTGGTGATACGCGTACCAGGCATGCAGCATTAGAAGGAGAATTTCCACACATTCGCACTCGATGATTACGTCGTTGATTACGATACAACTAAAACCGCACCGCGGTTAGAATATTCCGTAAGCTATATCGATGACGTTACGTGGCTGTGTGCGTTATGACTGCGCACATCCTGAAGCTGCTGTACGTTTGCATCGTTCGCGAATCCTTTTATTACGTTACCAGCTTGAAACCTGATTTTTGTCGCTCGTTGGACCACTCCTCTCGTTGTTACATCATCTTTGTTGCTAAATCCATTTCTTGCCCTCGATCCCCTCCGATCCGGCGTCGTTCTTTCGGCACGCCGAATTGATTTTGCTCGGACGAGGAACGAGCTCGGGTAAAAGCCCAAGTATCTCCCGACTGGGAGACTGCTATAGTAGTCCTGCGCAGTAGGTACGCGGACGCAGAATTGAATCGCCGGGAATTGAAACTGGGTTATCGATCATTCCATCGGTTTTTATAAATAATTACACGGGTGTCGCGCGTTATATAAACCTGCGTCGCGGAAGAAGTATCGAGATACGAACGTGCAAAGGGAGATCCGATCGACGAACCCTAAAGGGTCGGAACGCATCCCATACATCGTGATATTTCCCTAAACTGGTCGGTATAAGGCCACTTTCCTGTCTGCGGAATCGTCTCTTATCGATCTGCTTTTCAGCGACCGTTTCCTTCATCCTCGTACCGATTGCTGCGTATCGTGCCGCGATCACCGCTAATGGACAATAACCTCGACTCGCGTTCAAGTAATAGAATGACATACGGATTTTCGTTTGTTGCAACGCGAAATAATTGTCGTAACCTTGGATTACGTAAGAGCACGATATTGCACCGTGGCAGAGTGGCACGTGCAGGATTTGTACTTTGCCCAAAAAGTAGGCTGTATCGGTATATAATCGCTCGAACGAGGGGGCTTACATAATTTGGAGATGGATCGATCATCGTTGTCCGCCACATATCTCGGATAATGTTTTCGACGCCTTAAAAGCGCGTCCACTCCATTGGCTCGACGCATTCGACGCAATGACACGGGTGTTCGAAGACGCGTCGATGAGATTTTGCGATCGACGAAAAGCCCCCCAAGCCCTGGCCGATGCAGCCGGTTCTCCGCTCCTCTTCGTCGGGGTACGCCAATGCTCGGATTACGTCAGGCGCGCCGTCTACGCGAGCTGCATCGAACGCGAGATCTGGGAACAATTCCTTTTTTTACCACCGGATGCAGACGGTATATCTCCGCTGCGTCGTTCCTCTTTGCGCTTCGTTTTATGCCGTTATGCTGCATCGAATTAGGAGCATGGCCACGGAGGTGATATCGCGCGCCATCGAAGAACGGGATTATCGAGGACAATTGTGAGATTTGAGACGAATACCAATTCTCTTTTCGGCGAACGGTACGCGCCAGAGATTCGCAAAAGATACTGGTCCGAACATATTTACCGGGGGAAACTATTGATCGTCGCGACGGAGTAGAGACGATTCCCGACGCAAAACGCCGCTCGCCTTGTGGCAATGTAAATTGGAACCGTGCGAAGTACCACCACGAATGATTCATTACCGTAAACATATTCCAACATATGTATTCGCGATAAGCGCGAGTGCAGCGCATAGATTAGTCCGACGTTTATGGTATTTTGGAGGTAAGTCGTGCGGGACGAGGCGGATGGAATGACCAACGAAGAGTACGGTAGGAGCAATGTTTGCCCACTCTTCGCACATGCGACGAAGTCGTTCAACCACGACGGATAAATAGGTTATACAGGACATGGAAGCACATTAGGTCATTTGATCCAACTGGATCGAATTGGTTGCGGGGCACCGCGCTGGAAACGCAGTCCGGAGCGACGCTGAGAAACTGCGAGGAGGGTGATCGTCGAGAGAATTTTGGGAAGAAATTCGTCGATGCCGTTTTCTAAGCTCGGGGAAGAGTAATCTCCCCCACGTTCGCGCCGATCGTCAGCCGCTCCTTACCGCAAAGGCATTCCCTAGGACGGCCGTAAAGTCCAACGTTCGATTATACTTATTTTTAACCGCTTAATCTTCCTCGAGCACCATCGCGAGTTCGTGCGCTTTCACCGAACGATAAGCGACCTTTGGCCGCCAAAGCAATTACGAATAAAATCTTACCGCATCCTCGAAGCCCTTTCTTTACCACGCGAGATCGTAGTTTGAATCCGAGAATACATCGGTCCGTTCCTACGTGGAACGATATCGTTCCGCTTTTCGACTTCTTCTTTCACTCGCCAATTTTTTGTTGGGCCTACACTCGAAGAACTTGTCGTCATCTCTCGGACGGATCGTTCTTCCAATTTTTGCATTAATCCAGTTGCACGTTACCCAGGTTAGAAAAGTTTCCACTTTGCCGATCATCATCGCCAGCCATTTTCCGTCGACTACATCGTATCTTTTTTTCTCCCTGCGCAGACATAAAATCATCGCAAAGCCCTTGGTGAAACATGGAATTAACATACTTTGATTCTATTGTTTACAGACGCATGGTTTAACCCCGAAAGACTGGACCCAAAAGGTAAGAGTACAAGAAACATTCTATACGTGCTCGTTGATATGTGTGTGCCTGCTCTTAGATTAGACGTGCCTTAGATTAGATAAAGATGATAATAATAATAATAATAATAACAACAACGGCGAGGAGGGATCGTTTAAAGCTCCCGGTAGACGCGTGCGCGCGTCAACTTGGCACAGGGCGTATCTGAATGGACAAATTGATCCGCCGCGCTTAGGAGAACGGACAAGGAGTATCCAGCGAGGAGGATCGAAAAAATGGTCGGCGTATAATAAGCTCGCAGGGGATAATGCGAATCCAAGATTCGTAATATTCGGAAGCCGCGCGAGATCAGAAATGTTTCCCCGCCGAGCCGCGACTCTCGAACCTAAATATAACGCCCAGCCAGATTCATTGGTCGACTGCCAGTTTTTCGAAGAGTCTCTCTCGTTGAGGTTTTCGAGTCGGGCAGTTCTCTCGGGCCGAGGTCGTCGAGCCGCGCGTCTTTCTCGAGATCGGCCATTCCGCTCTTTTCCCTCTTTCCATCCTCCCGATCGCCTCGATCGCCTCGATCGCCTCGATCGCGTCCGACGGCCAGCGCGAAGCCCGCCAGTGTCCCCGAGTGCGCCCACCGGCCGGTCGACACCTGGCCGAATCGAAAATGGTGATCAGCAAGGAGGAACGTGAGTACCGGCAGAAAAGTGTTCGAAATCGAGTCGCGGGGTGGCGGCAGGAGGCGAAGGCAAAGGCGCGCGGTAGTAGCGCCCTCTGCGACGAGCGTCGCTCTGGAAAAACTCGCTCGATGTCGGATCGACGATCGCCTCGCCAAACTGCTCGGTAGGTTGGCAGAGAAGCGACGGCTCGAAGGCCGGACTCCTCCTCGGCTCCCGAATCTCGGCTCCGCGGCCAAAGGGTCCACGGCCTCGTATACCATCGTATACCATCGTATACCATCGTATACCATCGCGACGACATCGCAGCCTCGCCATTCTCGAGCTTCCCCGCTCCTCGGAATATCGCCAAAGAATGCAACCCGGCAAATGCAGCCGTGATTCGCGGTTAAGGGGAAATGGTAGAAGTAATTGGGAGGCCGAATGCGAGGCGAAGAGAAGGATTCGCTACGAGCTACGCGCGCGCGAGAAGATCCTCCGAATTTAATTATTCCCTTGGCATTTGGTACGCGCTCCTTCTCGCCCATTATGCTCCTTGAGACTGCTTATTTTAATAATAGCCGGTTAAAAGGTCACCGCGAAGCATTTATTTGACGTTTACATCGATATCCGGGGAGTACGCGGCGGGTTGTCGGCTCTCTGTCCGACAAAAATCGTTACGAACTCCGGATATGCTTCCGATTTTCCCCCTTAACGAAACATTGATTATCATCGATAAACTCTCTCGGAGATATCGATGGAGGAGCTATTTTTACATTTTTTTATAGCGGTTATATCCTACCCTCGGCATTATCGTCTCTGCGTACGATATTATCGAAGCCATTGCGCACCGCCTCGACGTTCGTCATTTGTCATCCTCTATTTTTGTACTCGTGGACAACGCCTAATCGTTTACGTACGCCAGGAGGCCTCGATCGTTTTTTGCTTCGATCCTCGTCCCTGGTCATACTCGAGGCACCGCGTGTCCAAGTAAGCGGATACCTGCGTTACGGCCCGTGATCTCGTCGTATGCGTCGCTGTGACGGTGGAAGTTATATCGCGGGATGCACGATACGAATTTAGCCCGTACGAGTTGGACCGTCAACGCAATCTATATCCTCTTCGATACCGTCCTTTCAAAATTCGGTCTACTCGAGCCTTTATTAAATCTCCCTGCGAACGTATCTCTTGGATGGGCTGGCAGTGCCGGTTACCCAACTGTCGCTAATGACGGTAAGTCGACCGGCTAATCGTCCGACTTTTGTCTCGGCCTTGATAAAATGCTAATAATAGTGATCTCGCAAATCGTCGACATCGTTCGATTTCACCTTCGCGTCGCTTCCAAAAAGAAGCCCTATTATTCATCGCGAAGGTCTCCTCTCGCATCGATTCGTCGTTCCGCTTATTTCGGATCTTTCTACGTATATTTCTTCGGCACGTTCTTCCAAGCGGTCCCATTGGCGAGGATCGACGCCACCGTATGTATTGTACGATAAATGCGGGTAGCTTTCGTAAATAGAGGCTGAAGCGTACCATTCATTCGGTGCATCCATACCGGCGTCGTATCTCGTGCAACCTATCCCAGCACCTCGCGGTACCAAACGTCTTGCATCCGAAAAGATGGGCAGGTTCCCCTATGCAACTATATATACACGGTTTAACTTGGGCCTGCAGCCTGTGCCGGGGAGGCTACGTCTCGCAATTCTCGCGAATGACCGACGGTCCTCGGTGCCTGAGCAGGGGATACCTGAGCTTAGGGGGCTTATAAAGCCGATGGTTGCCGGCCGACGACCAACGACGCTTTATTGATTTCGTACTTGGACGCCACTCGCTCCCTCGAATCTGCTCACCTGCCATACCGCTCCATCGAGGCGAAGAGAGCGAAGACGAACGCTCGATTATTTCGCGCACTCGGTTATCCGTTGCGTTTCTCTCAAAATTTTTGCATTTGCCGACCGTTGCGTAAAATATTTCATTCTCGAGAGTCGCGCCATTCGGGGAACAGGTGATTCTACGCGAAGCATGGAAACCGTTTCCGTCGAACCGGAAAGCGGAAAGTGCAGACGTCGCGCGAAATGTCTTTCTTAGGGGAAACTTTGGGCTGGGCCAACCTGCGGCGGGATAGCAGTGCTCTCCCTGCCGGCAGTGGGAAATTGGAACATCCTCCTGAGAAACTAGGGGATGGAAGAGCAGGCACGCCAGACTGGCGCGGAATCGATAATCGTGCTGCGCCTGGCCTGCGCCATTGCATCTGCCCGTTAACGTTCAACAACGGAGTACCTTATTTTTTTCGCGCTTTCTCGGATAACTTTGACGATCGTACTCGGATTCGTAACGCGCCAACACTATCGGCGATTACGATTATTTTCGTTCAAATACGCTGTGGTACTGTCTATGGATGCGAAGGTTTAAAGGCCACCAAAGGCATCCGTTCTTCCACCTTTAACCGCTCGAATTACCCCTCCATTAATCAAAATTATTCGTAGACGCGATCGTGCCAGGATCTCCTTCTCGTAGAAACTAGTAGCTACTCGTGCAATTCCGCGGAACGATCTTTGCGCGTCAATAACATCCGTACACGGCGTTATCGGGGATTTGTAGGGATGCGAATAAAATCACAGCGAAACGAGGCCGGCGATCGTAATACACCGGCTCGAGACTTCTCGGAGCGTGCACTTCCAAAGAGGATGAGAGAGAGGTGACACCTTCCTATCGTCGCTTTCAATATGGGCTATCAAGATGAGTCACGTTTATAATTAACTTTTCCCAAAGATACCGTTATCCTCGATCGCTATTCGAGTCGCGGGATCGCGGCGAAAGTGCCGCCACCTATAGCCGATACGTCTTCTACGTGGTTCTTATTTGTTCCACGTTCTTTCGCAGCAGCGGTTCTCAATCCGAAACGACCTTGTCTCCCCGTCCGGCTTCTCTGTCGGAAGTACATAAAAGTACGCGCAATGATCGAGGAAGTGGCGGCAGACTTTTTCTTGTCGCGCGAAAAACAAGCTCTGCTCGAAGTCGGCCGGTACGAGGCAATCGAAATCGCGAAGATCCGACGATTCGCTCTTTCGCTCTTTCGCCGACTCGTTTCGTCCTTTTGCGAGTTGCGCGCATTCTCGGTTCACGGCCCTCGGACGATGAAGGAAGTTCCGTAACGAAGCTCGCGCAGTGTCGAAAGGAAAGGAGCGGTTCGTTGGAGAGAAGGCGGGAGGAGAGGTTGGCGATATACGATTCGAGAACCGCCGGGCCATGCCCGGCGTACCCCCTTTTCGTCGAGCGCTACTTCTCCTCTCTCTCTCTCTCTCTCTCTCTCTCTCTCTCTCTCTCTCTCCTCCGCTCTCCCTTCCGCCTCGTACGTCGTGCGTGGAAGACTGCGATAGTCTCGCGTGTAGCGTTTCGAAGGCAGGTCCTAGGTCGCGAGAGGGTAGACGCAGGGGGCGGCGCGGTCTCTAGAATGGCTCGAAGGAACAATGCGAGGGAATCCGAAACGCCGCCGAAGAGAAGTCCGGGTAAGTTCCCCGTACGACCCTATTCAGGAGCCATCCTCGCGTGCTCTCTCGGTGGTCGTTCAACTCCTCGCGAAACATATGGCCGACCAGGTTGCTGCACGTGCCCCACTTTTTCGTGCTCCCTTCCTCCAAGGGCCACCTCTCCTATCCTGTGAACGCTCCGAATTCGTGGACCGCCCTACGAAGGGGAGAGTCGCGCCCGTCTTCCTCGACGGACATTAATCGCGATGGGATAGTTGATATTCGAGGCGATCACGAAGAGGAACCGTAAGGGGACTGCGCGTGGACGTGGCATTGATTCGATCGAGAGCGTGGAAGATTCGAATTTCCGAGACAGACTATCGCGTCGCGATCGGTCGATCTACCTCCGATCCATCGATTTATGCTTTTTGGTCGAGAAAGAGCATCGGCGTAGATGGTAAGTTGGTTGCACCGACTTGCACGATCGCTGCCACGTGGAGAGCTGCAATATGTTGGTAAGTCCGGGGCACACGGTCATCGTCGAAGTTCGTCCGTCCTTTGGAGATCGAGTGCCGAACAATAGGGATCGATCGCTGTACTCTACGGTCGATCCGAATTTCGGCCGTGCGTCCGTTGTCGCTCGGGTAAAAAAAGGTTTGAGCGAAGAGTGGCCGCGCGCACGCTGCATCGCGTATCGAATCGACCGACGGCCGGCGACGGACGATCATCGGTATGTTGCGCAATGCACATCGTTACATGCTACTGTACGATATGCGGCATCGCGATGATACGTAGATGTCGTGGGAAATGACAAATATATGTGTGCTCGTATTAGGCTAAGAGCATACTTCGCAGATTTGACTTATATCGCAGGGTCGTTTTTGAGCGATCTTGCGCGATCGAAGTAACGCCTTACGCGTGCGCTTATGAAAATGCCGTTGTCGTCTCTCATTGTCCTTCGACGTTGTTACTTTCCGTGGAAAGTGTGATCCGACGAGAGATATATCTAACGTTCCGCTTTCTTATTTCCAGTGGCTGCTCTCATATACTGGAGAGATCCCATGACCTCGGGGATCGTATTCGGTGCAATCATAGGCGTACTCTTATCTCTGGCCTACTACAGCCTGATCAGTGTCCTGGCATACCTGTCGCTGCTGGTTCTCATCGGCACCGTAGTTTTCCGTATTTATAAAACCGTACTTCAGGCCGTGCAGAAAACCTCGGACGGACATCCCTTTAAGTGAGTGCCCCACTTGATGTCGTACTTCTTCTCGGTCAGTTTCCAATACTAGCTTCCAAGTCTATTTCCTTGGCCAAGCCGTTGAAAGTAGGTAACGACGATGGGTTTGAAGAGCGAGATTTGGGCGCACGTCGCTTTATCCAATCGTCGAGTTATTTTTTTCATCGCAAAGCGTAAAAGTCCGGCAAAAGACGGAACTAAAAGCGGCGATCGATGGTATTGGGCTCGATGTCGATAACCTCGAAAGGATGTACGCGCATAAGCGTGCCGCTTTGCGAGGAAGGCTTAACCCTGACACGAGTTAGGTAACGCCTCGCGTATTTCCTGCGTTACGCGAAACGATGCTCGGTGCTCACGATCACAGCCTTGGCCTACCTCAAGCCCGATGGAGTCTTAAATCCGAGCCGAGAGCCTCGGCTCGCTCACTTTCTTCCGAATAATTTCTCGCGAGTCGGACGAGTGGATGTCGCGTGGAAAAGCCGAGGCCGCGGTTATCTTTGGAAAAGACAATTCTTTCGAGGATAGAGAAGATGCTCCTCTTCGGTCGAATGCTATACGCGCATTTTATTTCGATTTCAGGGACATTCTCGATCTCGACCTTACATTGCCAGCCGATAAAGTGCACGAAGTAGCGGATGTCGCAGTTGCGCACGTTAACGCCGCGATTACCGAGCTACGCAGGCTTTTCCTCGTCGAAGATTTCGTCGACTCGTTCAAGTTTGGCGTTTTGCTATGGTGCCTCACCTACGTCGGTTCGTGGTTCAATGGCTTGACCCTCATTATCATCGGTGAGTAACCGTGGCCGATCCATTTCGCCATTTTGGAATTTTTTCCTGGAACTGCCTACACGATTTACAATTGGTATTTCGCTTATGTCGCAGAGGTGGTCTTTCTCTTCACGATGCCAAAGGTATACGACGCTAACCAAGCAGAAATCGAACAGAACTGGGTGACGGTGCAGGGAAGGATCAGCGAGCTCGCCGCCAAGTAAGTAAAATATTATCGATAAGTGTAAAGGCAGGCGTAAAGGCTCTTAAGGGCATTGCACTTCATTCGTCCATACGTGGTCAAAATGGGGAAGGTAATGTGATGGAGGAACGATGTTTGGCGCTTTGGCAAAAATATTGGTCATTTTGGGTGGTCGCACGGAACGATGCGTTTAATGATTTTACAGGGTGAAGGCGGCCATTCCTCTAGGCAAGAAAGCGGAGCCTATGAAGGAAGAATAAGCGGACTTCGTCCGTAGATCCAGCGGAGCGTCGGAGAAGAAGAGGGAGACGAGATCGGTTTGGAAAGGAAGGAAAGAGATGGGTGGGTCTGGGCTCGCAGGCGTTAGGCGTGCGTGAGACGCGTAGGAAAACTGTCGCGCCAATTCCGTGCACGCGGCTATCCGTTCTTTAGAGAGAAGGGCAAGCGTGTGCGTTTCATACTTTCTTGCGAGGTTTATCGAAATATTGTAGACTATACCTTTGGAGCAGCTCCTGCGAAGCGCAAGATGGAAAGGGGGAGGAGGAAGTGTGTGGTCGTTGGTGGTCCTATCCAATCGTCTAACAGTGCAATGTGCGCGATATAT
>JBCFXI010001181.1:0-69403 GCA_038496175.1 Ampulex compressa
AGACCAGTCAGGAGTCACCACGTCTAAGAGGCCCGAGCTTTCACGACTGGTATACAGCTGACATTTGTTCGAACAAGCTGTACAATGCATCACCAGCTTCTCAGTTTGGAATCGTACTCAAGTTTTATTTATACACATACGAAACGCCAACATTGTGAAGAATGGAAAGGAATATTTATGATACTCAGGAGGCGTCTCCTTTGAGAATATTCATCTCGAGTTTTATGGCGAGATGAGTTTTATGACCGCCAGGATTTTACACGGTAAATTAATTTCGTGGTGCTGGCTTACACTGTATTTTGATATTATACAGTCAAACTCTATATCGAAAAGCGATTGAGCGCGTGGTTTCTCGGAGATTCGTGGCGGAAGAAAATGGCGTTTGAAAATAGCGGGGATGGTAAAGCGATCGCCATTTTCCGGTTAATGCAAGTAGCTTCGTCGTTGTATACGTCATCGCTATTAAAACAAGATACAGGTGACTTTGGCACCGAATATGCAGAATTAATGTCATCGACATGGAGAAAGCAAAGCAGAGCAGGGTGGATCGTTGGATTCTTCTGTGAGGTTTGCACACTGCGCAATGAGATACATGGAGTGTTGACTGGAAGGTTGGAGACTTGGGGGGGCATGTGGCATTTGTTGATTGAGAAAATGTGCGCAAGGAGCATAGAAACTCCGTATGCTCGAGTATACGAAGTGTCGATGGACCGTACGGAGCTTGGGGAGAATCGGGCATTTGGTAAAGGAGGAAATATGCGCAAAAAGCATGGAAACTATGAACCGGGATGCGAGGTGTCGAAGGATTGTCCGAGACTTGAAAAGCATGCGAAGCTCGCTGAGTAGGTAAATCCGTAGAAAATGTACAAGAGCTATAAATATGAGAATGGGCTGTTGAAGGGACTTTTAGTAACGTAGAACTTAGAAAGCATACAGCACTTGCTTAATGGAGAACTGTATAAAAGACACAGGTGTTATAGTCGGGTTGACAGGGGCTTGGCTTCCACTAGGGGAATCCGAGTTAAAATTATACCATCGCGCCTTGGATTTTACATATAACACTGTGAATCCAATGACTTTTGACTGCAGATGATATACATAATATCGACAGTAACTCATATTGCGCATTAAATAAACGACTAAACTGCACATCGTCTTTTAATACAGAATAATTTGATTAAAATGCCAATGACGTGACATTCGACATTATTCTACATATTACAATTCCTCTATATCTACTTCCAGATGAGAAAGATACATATGTTCGGTTAACACGTTTTGTGCATGGCTTGAATGAAAATCAAAAATCGGTCCAGCACGGAACGCGTCAAAAATCGACGCCTTTGATTCAAGAAAATGATACTTAAGTTATACATACAAATATCAGAAATTGGCCGTAAAACTAACATCCTGTACGTGCGCAACCACGTGGCAGTTAAACCTGCTAAGCTTTCGGGTCTTTGATAAGCACATTCGGGGTGGCAATATCGACCGATCGCATCCTTCGAAGATTACCTCGACAGGGTGTGGTTCCTTTGTTTTCGGAAGGTGAACGAAGATGGAACCACCTAATTTCTCCCCTCCTACCATGGAGACCATGGATGGTCTATGCTGGGGCCAATATTCGCGGAAAGGAACAAACTATTACCTTGCAAACAACTTGCCCTCACAATTTGTTGGATCGTTTCCGCAACAATTCTCGCGTATTGCGTGTGTCTTCCTGGGTAATGAGCCACGCGTCACGGCCCGCGTGCTTTCACGGAGCTGAAGAGAGATCACCCAAGATTTATTCTTCTTGTTTTTCTACGATCCGCTTATAGTTACTTAGTCGTGCTTCCCCTGATAGAGCGCCAACGTGTAAGTTGGACTGTTCATTTGTCAAGATAAGCGTACATCCGGCCATTGGTTGTCAAAATATTTACTCTTCGCGGAGATAATTATCCGGTTGTAAAGGAATATTTATAATCATTACTCAGAGGGGTAAAGAAAGCTATGAATGATGAAAGTATGCGCATAATAGAATATATTCCACATTTCTTATAGATTCTAATACTCGATTCGTAGCCTGTCCGTGATTCTTGCGTACGCATATGTTATAAAAAAGATATTAAAATCAGATGAAAATAACAGCAGCTTATTTGGCGTACAAAACACAACATTTTGAGCGTAAATTTATTATTCCTCAATAATCCAAGATTCTCACGCCAAGGAGTTAAGCTCACATTAATGTCTTCTCCAAAAGTCGTATCTCTATTCTCAACATATCTCTGAAGACAGCTGAATTCGTCATCTATGGCTACCGAAAGATGTTTTGGCCACACAACCACTTTGATTCGCGCTGATCTATGCAATCCTCAGAACAAAAGAAAAAAAAAACGACAATCGACTCGGAGGAAAGCTGATAGATAAAAAGTTATCTTCAAATTACCCTGCATCATCGAGGGTTAACCGAACTTTCGGCGCACGATTCTCCTTCCAACGACGTTCGATGGCCCAACGAATTTGCATTGGAATTCCCTGGCGTTTGCGCAGCCGTTGGTTTCCATACGTATCCCCGCATTTGCCGGGCACGACGGATCCATACGTCCACGGGAAAATTCGCGCGATGCTTTTAACTCCGCTTGCCTCCTCCTCCTCCTCCTCCCCCAACCCCCGCCCCACTCTCACCAACGAGGTCGGTTTCATTGGGTTCGAACAATGCCGATACGCGCTTGCCAGGTAACGAGGGAGAAAGAGAGAAAGAGAGATAGAGAGAGAGAGAGAGGAAGAGGGAGGATGGATCTGAACAAAGTTTCCAGATCGAGAGTAAGCGAGAGAGCAATGGAGAACGGAAGTGGGAGAGAAAAGGAAAGAGAGAGAGAGAGAGAGCAAGCTGGTACAGACTCGTTGGAATGAGATAGGAAATGAGCTGAGGGGGGAGGGAACTCTGGCTTAAATTTGCAAGGTTGCGAGAGAAATGAGGGGCAGGAGGGAGAGAGCGAGTCAAGGAGTGAAAGAGGGAGGGGCTGAGAGGGGAGGAGAAGGAAAACGCCTGGAGAGGTCCATGGGGTGAGAGATAGAGAGAAAGAGAGAGAGAGAGGGAAAAGTGAAAGGGCACAAAGACATGGCGGGTGGAGAGAGCAGGAGAGCGACACGACCATAGGATTCCGGTGGTACGTGGCTTTTCCGTACTTACACTCTGATGGGATAATTCCGCCCCCCAGCGAGGAGTTTGCAGGAGAAATCAGGACATGCTCTGGAAGCACGGTGCATTGTGGAACGTGGAAACGCCCGTGTCCAGGAATTCCTGTCCAGGAATTGTGTTTCTTGTTCGACCCTACGAGAAGGACTTCCTCGAATTACGCATTTGTGACAACCACGCCCGCCTTAATGCGACTCGATTGAAAAGAGAATATGTCAGCGAAAGCGCGTTGCACTAGTGTTCTCTACTCGCTATGCGCATGCGCCATTGTCGTTTATACGATCGGTACTGCGCGCATAGTAAGATAACAGGCGTCCCTCGAAGAACACGATGCTTAATTCGTACCCTGTCTCGTGTAACGAGGTTATTCGGTTTGTCCTTTTCTCGACGTTCCGAGAAATTGATTTGCGTCGCTCCACTATAAGAGTATAGAAATTTACATTCCAAAGCAATTACTGTACGTTTACATCGAAGTTTCTGATAGAACTATCCCTATCTACAAACCTACAATCAAATCCTAACCTACAAATCTTAAACCTCGATAATACGGTACTGAATAACACGAATCCGACTAAAACTTGCGATAATGTATTTTCCAATCCTCAACGATTGTCTCTACTACAAAATTACATTTTTGAGAAACGTTGAACGTCATTTCTATACGTTTGCATTCAATGACTTTTGTAATGCAGAGAGGCGCGCGGAACTAATTAATCGTTCCAATTTTCACGATAGTAATACAACAATGAGTAGGTGGATCGATTTATTTCTCGTATTATTCCGCTCGCCGTTGAAACTTAGGGCGGCACTAACCCACCGGCTCGTCGTCGCCCCTCTCATCCCCCAACCTGCAACCCTCCCATGGCGCTCTACGTGACTGCACCAACTGAATCGCCATGGTCGAGCCGTGGAGACGGAGAGAGAAGCCGAGTCTCGATCCAGTTGGTCCTGCACAAACATGGCCGATGGCTCTTGCCCTTTCCACCCGACGACGCTCTTCCTCATCGTTCTCTCAAGTTCGACGACACTTTTCACGAGGAATACGAGAGTTCGAGAGACCGACAACCACGTTTCTCTCCCGATCGTCGGGTTCTATCCCCTCAAAACGGCATTTGCACTCATAGACTTTGGTCAGCGTAAGATGGAGTTTTTTTTTACCCTCATCATGGAGCATCGAAAGTTGGATGTTTGTCAAGATATTCCTGAGAATTTTCTAGTACGAGGTTCCGGTAGGAAAATTTGAGCCTGCAATTCTAGCTTTTGGACACTTGGGCTGAAGTGAGAGTTTAATTGTATTTGAGAAGACGAACGATCGCTTCAAGCAATATAGTTTTAATCTAACGATCTAGATCGCAAATAATGTTTACTTGGGGTCGTTATTCTTATTTCTATCGTCGGAAAAATAAGTAAGCGCGGTGGGTTTGTTTATAATTTTCCACCATTTTACACTATCGTTGTTCTCTTACGCCTCGCGGATCGTACAATTCGCTTTTTCACCCAGGTTCCTCCAAGTATATTATTTTCCTGCCCCGCGTGGGATTACCTATACCTCGGTCTTATCGACTACTACCGTTCATAACCCCGAAATTTATGGAGTGCCTATAATACCTTGAATTATTCCAGCCGTGCACCGAGGAAAGCCTACGCATACCCAGGTTACAACTGGCAGCGCCTTTGTTAGGATATAGCGTTCGTTTATTGGCCAAAGTTTTAAGAAAGCCAAGCTCTCGAATTATATAAGAGATCTTTTTTCTCCTAGAACTGGAAATCGATTTAGTCGCCGATGGTTCTATATTGCTCGCTCTGATAATGTACCGACAACTTTCTCCCGATTTCCGCTATGTTCTCGTACTTACGTAAGCGACAGAGAGCGTAATTTACGTCTTTTCGGAGAATATACAAATGGTTCGATCATTAGGCACTGTAAAAACGAGAAACGAGTACATAAATTCGACTTTGCTATCGTCGACGAAATTTATATAGAATACTTAAGTATTCGGTTACAAGCTCGGTCTTACTTGTTTTGGCTGTGTCGTACATCTGTAATAAACGTGTCTCGATTCTTTTCTGCCGTTCAAAATCCCTAATCTGTGTCCTCGATAATCACGACTCGTTGCTAGACAAAGTTTAGTGACTTATGCCGCGATGGTTTCGTATCACGCAAAGGTAGCGATAAAAAAGGTTAATGTCTTCATTCTTTAAACGCATTCGTCGAGGAATGACATGGCAGGGAAAGTAAAAGGAGGGAGGGGCACAATTATCTTGAAAGGCCACGAGAGGTGGACGGTTACACGGCAAATAAAGACCGAGTTTCGAGCCCTTCGCGACCGACCCTTAATCGCGTTTAATCCCCGCCGACAAGAGTCTTGAATTTTCATAAATTCCCGAGGGTGCGCCGGACTACCCCTTGGTATTCCTTTGCGATCACTCTTATCGATACGATCGATATTTTTCCAGCGGAATTTCGAGAATTGGAAGCGTACAAACGGTTAGCTCTTGACTTTCGATATCATTACAGCACAAATAATTGGAGAAACAAGCAAAGTCGGGCATCATAAGGAAATACAAAAAGTGTGTCTTTATCATCAAATTTGATCTCCGCATCATACTTCAATAATTCCTCTTCCTTTCAGTGGCATGACTTCTTCTTCTCTATAATCAGCATTACCACTTTACCACCACAACAACAGTCTCCATTTCTATTTTTTAACTAACGAACAATGATAGCGAGCAACAAAGTCGAGCGTGCATATACGCTCCAGTGATAGTGACCAGGAAAGTAGAGCGTCTACACTAAGGATGCAAATTGGTTAAGAAGCAACCTTGATAACAGGGGGCTGTTAACAGCTCGAAAACTGGCCGGCCATGCCGGACAAATTGGACGAGTAAACCGCTCGTGGGGCTGATATCGTCCGACGGAGAAAATGCCTCCGCTGACTGGGGGCTGCTTATAAAAAATGCAGAGCCCCACCTTCACCGATCGAACGCAGGGCGCAGTATCGATCCTCGATTAAGGCACTTCGACCGGCCTTAACCCCCGGCGGGCTTCGTGCTCTCGCATAAACATTCGGAAGGCTGCTATCGGGAATCGGGATTTCCTCCGAGATCTTCCGAAAAAAGAAGGGCTCACCTTGCTTTTATGGCGACTGGCCCGTATTCCGGCAGCGGAATCTATTCTCCATGTAAATATTGCAATTTTGTCACCGTGTTTATGGACACTGCGAAACCGGTGCGCCTAAGCGGCCATATATTTCCGGCCATTACGCGCGTTTAAGACATTTCGTTTAATCATATATCCATATCTCATGCTTGAAAAAGTGAGAAAGAAAATTGAGTTATAGTTAATAATGCGGTTTATTGAAAATGTGATAAATTTAAATATCGATGAATCAAGACTTAGATAAAACTTCTGCGTGATTTTTTATCTTCTACTGGTATAATTTAAGTGTTTTAATTGCGGTGCGATTTAGGAAGCTAAGCGAATCGATGAAAATATTTATCTAATCCAAAAATTATATAAATTATATTATAAACTTACTATAAAGATGGTATATTAAATATATATTAAAGGAAATACAAAATGTATTAAACAATTGCAGTATTTAGTTGCAGTTCGTCTTAAAATAATTTATCAGAATTTACATCAAGCTTATTTGAAATCCGGCTTCTACAAGTCGTCGCGAAATTACGTATACGGAAGAGGAATAAAATTCTTTCTAAAAATAATACGTCTTTCATCCGCTATCGAGCTCCACGAATCGATACTTTTTTTTTCAATCGACCCGTCTTGCTAATAAACAAACGGGCGAGGTATCTGATCCGTTACTTGGTACGAAGGATGTCGTGTCGGGGGATAAACCGTTCGTGTCATCGTGCGAATAATATTGTATCGCTAAGTATGCCGTGGTTGCAAAGCATTCGAGCGTCTCACCTGTTTATACGCTCGTTTTTCTTCTTATATTCAAAGGACGTATCTTCAGACAACTCGACTGATTTTTCCGCCCGATCTTCCGTCGCATGGATTTCGCAGGTAAACGTGAGATGAGAAGTGAGTAGAGAAGAGAGTTGTGATGCCAATAGAGCGATGCAAAACATACTGGTTCCTAGCTGCATCGTTATTATTTATATAATGCCTTCCTCGAAGCTTTTCTCACCGCTGCTCTATAAATACTGGCATTGGTTTGATTCTGCCTTTCGGTTCCTCGTCGTTTCACTTTAATCATAATCCAAGAAATGTTTTTCGACGATGTATCTGAGAATCCACGAGAGCGTGGAAAGCACTCTTTAACTTCGCAATGAAAAACACTACAGGATACATACGCGGCTTATACTATTTCTCGAAATACAATCGGTTCGTTCTCAATATTCAGCTGTATGTACCCTACCATTGCATAACGATCCTTTAAACAGAAGTTAAGAAAAGAAACGTCAGCTGTCAAAGTCATTCAAATAACGCGACATTTTGTTTTTCCGCCATATTGAACGAGTGACATATTTGAAGAATTAAGCTTCTGAGGGTTAAATCGGCATTCGAGGATTTTTTCGAAGCAAGTGCTGTCGACAGACGTAACAGCGCCAGGCGGGGTAGCGCGGGAGCAGGGGGTGGAAGCGGTTCGTGGCACTTTAGAATGAGGATTTACGTTCCCCTACCGAGACGTAAACAATGGACGAGACGGGACGATAAATCTGCGGGGGATCCCGCGTCGCGGGTTATCTAGGTCTAGGAAATAGTAGTTTTGCCCGTTCTATTGCCGGCATTACGTGGCTCCATTACGCTCACCGATGACATTTCCGTGGAGATCTATCGTCCCAATGGCGGAAACGTCGCTGCTTTATGGCAAAAACCGCACGGAAAGCATTGCGCCTTGAGCTTCGTAAAATCTTTTTATCGGCGCGTGCGGGTGCGAGAGAGTGTCGAATTCCGAGTTTATTAAAAATATATTCCTACTTAAACAGCTTGCGGACACTTTGAAGGGTCGATATTATTCAAGCACAGTTATCGTTATATATTCATATACTTGTATTATTTCTGCTTTCAACGTAATTATTTGCGGAAGAAGGATCAAACATTTTCAAATGCATCATTGCCAATGATTTTTATTCCACGCGAAATCGTGTTTTATCGTTTGGAAAGAGCGTAAGTAATATACGAATAAATTCAACCGCCAACAAATGTCGCAGTGTACCCTCTCGCTTAATATATAACCATAAACGCATTCGTTTTCCTACCATTTTGTTTCTCCACGATATTTCAAGCCTGCATTACACCGTGCAAAATGCATAATCTATGAATCCGTCGATCTGTAATCTATAAATAATCGGTATAGAATTTGTAAAAATGCCAAATTGCGTTTATAACTCTGAATCTTTATTCGAGTCCTATCACTGCTCAGCAGTTCTGCTCGTTATCGTCTTATCAATGGCCACGGATGAATCTCTCTCTGTCGAATGAATGCAAACGAGATGTGCCGGAATATCGGCAGACGAATCAGCAGGGGCGGTTTGACCGTAAAAAAATAGAGCGACCACGAATGCGCCCGGTGAAAGAAGGTTTTAGAGGAAATGCAGAAGGCAGGAGGCTCTGCTTATTTAATGCGCGAGATAATACGCGCGAAATTATGGTAGTGTTAGTTGAAATGACGTTTACAGCCGCGCCAATTATGGCGTTTCATTAGTAAACTACTGGAATGCAATTTACTGGGGTTCTTACTCGGCGGTAGTCGTACGATGTATCGCTAAATAATCCCAGGTGAGATACACTGGAGGAAATGTTGCCTGGATTCGATCTCCAAGCGGTTGCAAATGCAA
This sequence comes from Ampulex compressa, assembly GCA_038496175.1. NCBI lineage: Eukaryota > Metazoa > Arthropoda > Insecta > Hymenoptera > Ampulicidae > Ampulex > Ampulex compressa. Next base: position 8,990 of record JBCFXI010001181.1, read on the forward strand.
ACCGGATTGCTATTTTGGTATGTGGATAGTTATGAACAATTCTTTAATTGTCTTCACTTGTTTAAACGAAAATTGGACGTAGCAAGGATTTAATAATTATGCTCGTGTGAACTAGTAAATATTTCTTTCATATTTTATTCTCAATGCAGAAGCCATCAGTTGCTTTCCTTTTAATACGCAACTCTGCTGCTTTTTCATTCAGAAAAAATATGGTAAACGGATACTGCAAGTATGTACGATCACGGGTTAAAACGATTAACCTCATTTATAGAATACTTTTACATTCGAATACCAAGGCATCTGATCCATACTCAACCTCCATTCATCCTCCTACATACATCTATTTCTTTATTTCAACCCCCATTATTCTCCTCTAATTTTCACATCAGTATCTTTTTCAATGGGCATATCCGTTCAAATACTCCCAATTATAACTCAAAATTAATTATACACTTTCTCTCGCTCAAGTAACAAAGCAATTACATTATTAAAATACCGTCCATCTACTGATCATTGTTCCAGAAAAATGCGCTTCTTCGTTAATCACTAATATAAATTACCAATCTCCTACGTCATTGAACATTATCCTTCGATTAACGCAGACAGAGAAATACGAGATACAGGAATTTTTCGAAAAGGACGCTGTACAGGTACATAAAACGAATATATCCGGGTTCCTCTATCCTGTACTGCTGTTCGCAAGGTGTTAAACACGTAGGCGCGTCGTCGAATAATGTTTCGAGGCGCTGGTGCACGTTGCCGGATGTATAAATAAGGCATGAGCCGTCGGGATAGGGCAACCTCGCGGGGAAACTTATTCCAAATGCAGATTCGTACCCCGCAGATATATCAATAACGGCGAGGCGATGCTGATGGTCACAATGACGGGGAATTACGCTTAAATAGAACTCCAGCCTTCGCGCAATTGCTCCTCATTGACACACGATCCCTTAACGGGTCACGCCGGCTGAACGTCTCGAATATCTCTCGTAATAATTCCCCGGAGGGATGTAAACATGCAGCCTCCTTGGTTATCGATGCCCAAGTCGCCGCTTCTCCGCTTTTGTGGGAAGATGATCGATGATGTGAGGAATAAATGGAGGATGATTATAAAGTAGCGATGGAATGAGTAAGAATGGAAGTTGCATGTTGCTTGTTTGTTACGTGTATTGCACCTGGTGTAAGCGATACGATTCTTAATAAATTGTTAACGAATCGCAGGCGTCCTAAGGATAATGATAACATAAAAAAATGATGGAATTAGAGGATAGGACAAGTTTTTGAAGATTGATCGTAATTTATACGTTCGATTGAAGTAGAATCAACATATTTTTGGTGACAGATTATTGATAATGTTATTAATGATATAACGTACGTTATTATGAATGATCTGTCGTTCGATACAAAAGCACACGATACTTGAAATATTTATATTATAGAATTGGTTATCGATGCCTATTCCCATATTTCATAGCTTTCCTGAAAGCACAATTAGATCTAAATGAAATCAGGATGATGATAGAGTCTCAATAATAATTCTTGAGAAATTCTCGTAGCCACACATGCGACATAAGTAGCTGACGAAATTCTTGCATTAAAACAACACATCTCTGTAATAATATTAAACTGTTTCTGTACCAAAATAAAACCACAAAATTCTGCATTACTCGTTTATGCACATAACATACTTCGTGTTACATTCTGAAAGTGTTTATGAACACAGCATTATACTAGAATTTTAATATCACTCTCTACATCATCTGAGATATATAATTAGCCACGAACTACATTAGTTTATACATATATTAATTAGCCAGTAAAGTAGTAAAATTTTTAACGCGCGATTTGCAGAAACGCGAACATGTAAAAATGAGAAACTCGCAGACGATCGTAAATCCTCTTCGTCGAGGTACCTTTCGTATCGATCAGAGTCACGAACCTTTCTCAGTGGATTGCAGGCGGTAACTTTAGGCATCGCAGTTTAACGAAGAAACGAGCCTCCGGGAGTCGAAAGGAATCAGCGGGCCCGTAAAGAAATCGTGACTGACCGCGGCCAAGGGTCGATAGTAAGCAGCCCGGAAAAGAACCCTTTCACTGGCGTTTTTACAGTGCAGTAAATAAGGGACTTTCTCCAACCCTTTTTAGCGGAGTCAAGCCGCGCATCGGCTAACCATAAGCGTACTTTCACTTCCTCTAACTTCCCTCTTTTACTCTCCCTCGGCTGCATCGGCGTTCACCCTTTCTTACGGAGGAAAGTGGCCATTGTAAGGCCACGGTGGGAAGAAAAAAAGATTCCAGGAATGTTTCGCTCGAAAGTTGGACTGCGAACGTCCAATGAGTGGTGACTTTTAAATGCCTGTACCGAAAGTCAAGTTGAGTAAACTGACGTACTGTTCGAATGTGTCTTTCGGATTGGGGATGAAGCTTAGATCTGTTCGTTGGTTTTTCTCGTGATATTAAATGTATTTTTCTTTAATATTGGCTTAGGATTTTAGAGGAAATTATTATTTAATGTAACTTTGGTGGATTCGATGAGCTAAACTTAAACGACATCGTGCTTGCTGCTGTTTATTTATGAAAGTATACTTTGTGTATGAATTTTGTAAAAAGAAAGCGTATTACATCCGTTTAATCCCCTTTCAGTAGTAGTAATTCCTGATTAATCATCCGTAAAAACACGAAATTGAAAGTATGTTGTGCAAATTAACATTGAAAAGTGAGGTTTTCGTTAAGCGCTGAGCTTGCCAATAATTATTAGAAGGCATAGTCTTTGCGTCTGAACAGTAATTATCAAAGAATTCGCTGAGCAACCCTAAACTTTTAACCGACGGCCGACGTCCGTTGCAAACTTAAAGTAGAGTAGAAAACGAGTGCGATTAAATGCGTTCTGACATTTCTCTATCTAGCACATATTCTGAAAGCGAAGAATTTTCTCAGTAACTCGTTTACTGTCTCACTATATTAGCAGTGAAATAAAAATATTACGATAAAGGTATCGACATTTCAAGGCTTAAACGAAACAGTGAATCGTAACGAAAAATTTTAAAACTGAAACCTGAAGATAGATTAGTTTATTTTTATTGTGTCATATATATATGTATATGTTTAGAACAAATCACAATGATCTTTATATCAATACCAAGAAGGCATTAAATAATCATTGGATTAGTCAATTCAGGGCGATGAATTGTCGCTAATAGTTTGCACCCGCAACCTTAACGACGCTTTACGACGTTGTTTCCGCCTTTAATCACCGAGGCTGTGTTTCTCATTGCTCCTCCTTTTTCGTTGCAGATTCTCGACACACCATTATGCCGCCGCTTGCGACCGACTCAGCTGAGGTGGGTGAGTCGAACATTTATAGCAAACTCTTCTAGCCATTTTAAAGCGGTAGTAATGAGACGAACAATGCCATCCACCAAATTGCGCGAGAAATTGAGAATAAAGTCTATCAAATTGCGCGCAAGATTTCGAGGAATTTTCTAATCACCCGCTGCTCCGTAATTTATCATGCAAGCGTGTATTTCATGAAACTACTATATTCTTAGTGGAACTACGTCTATAAAAATATTTTGATTAAACTCTTTGTAAACGCACGATTTATTCAACTCTCAGTACCGAATTTGATCGTCGATTTACATGCTCGTACATTTACACCAACTGAATTAGAAGAATGCACCGAATAATTACAGAAATAAGAAAGAATTGGGAATTTACGTAAAGCGCTTCTAGGTACATTTAAAAAGAAGCCATTCTCTTTTGTATTCCTAAAACTGCTCTCTTTTACAAGTGACGATTTGTGGAAGAAAAATAACCCAAAGAAACCCCAGTTTTTTCCACGGTCAACTTACGGACACAATGTAAATATTCGAGGGCGATGGTGAAACTTTTGTTACGCGACGGAAGCGAGGCGTGCCGCTGATCGTAACCAGAAGAAAGAGGAAAATGCGAGGATAATAATTTAACGCGTCACGAATGGTTATTAGCAAAGCAATACCGCCTCGTAATAGGTTTTCGCGAATTTATGTTGGCCTGCATTAATGGCCGCTAATTGCCAGGATCATTTCCGAAAGCGCATCGCTAATCTGCGGTTAATAAAAAAAGCTTTACGATACCGTAAATACGTTTCTTCTCGCCACGGTAGTTTCAAATCGAGGAAACGTCGACACGATCCAGCGGTCCTTTTTACAGCGCCACGCTGCCCTTCTCGGTACGACATTAAACCGCGCCTCGTTCTTGAAATATTCCACGTTTCTCTTACAGAGCATCGCGGCTCAATGCCTCGAGCCTCTTCCCTCCACGTTAGGAAATCCTCCTTAATGCCGGAGAAGTAATATGCAATGAGCGCATAGATGAATAATAGCATGGCGATTGTTGCCTCGGCTACTTTGATACACTCGCTGAAACATCCTGCGGTTTGGCGCGTCCACTTGTAATTAAGAGGTTTCCAGGACATGGCCAGAAGCACGTTTCCACGAGTCGTGCTCGTGGTACAAAGTACCGTGCGCCTTATCTCGTAATTGCTGCACGATGCGCACCCTTTTGCGCGTGCGCAATAAATCAGAGGATCGCAGGGGAGACTGGTTTGTAAGACTGTGAAGTTATACGTAATTTCTTCGCGCTTCGTGGCGGAATTCGAGTAGGGTAGCCTGGGCGCTTCTTATAAATATTGGATAATGAAATAATTTGGATAATAGGGCGCAGGTGTGAAGGATATTAGAAGGGCAGTACTCGCGTTCTTTCTCTTATTTTTTTCTACTTCGATATGTCGCTCAATAATAATCGAGTGTGGATTATCGTCGGATTCTCTTGCTTTAGACGTGTAATTACGAAACAATGTTCACGCGTTGATCCATTGCTTTCAGATCGGTGTGCCAAAGCCTCGAAAGCTCAATGTTGACTGATCTTAGTTAAATAATCTGTTTCAAAGCAGCGTATTAATTTTAACACAGACTCGTCCTGTTATAGAGCTTCGTTATCTTGGCAATGTAATGCACGTTCACAAACTCACGTATACCTCATCATAACAACGTGACCGTAAGCAGATATTCGCCATGGATTATTTCTACATTGCTCTGCCACGGGCTACTATAAAATCGTATTACTTTGTCGATGAGCATTAGGTAAACTAGCTGTACGCGGAGATAGGAAGCTAATGCATCCCACGACACGACTCGTGGTTTACATAGTAATAACAGAAAGAGAAAACTCTAGCAATATCGAGTGTCTACATAATCACCTACTTCTCTTTCTAGCATAATAAATAAACTTCTCGAGCAACCCTTAATACCAAAACTATTGCACGTTAATCTTATTCCCACAGTACGCGCATCCAAGTATAAAATAAACATACCCCTACAAAAGGAAACGTAGGAGAGCAAACAAATCCATTACCCTAACCAAAGAATAGATAATTGAAAAAAACGCATCTCTCCGAGTTTCTCGAAGAAGAATAAGAAATTTCGAGGGCGTCATCCATGTTTCCATACCGTTTCGAGCACGCGACTCCCCGAATTTCTCGGGCGTCTATGGGCGTTCTCAGCAACGCACGAGGCCCGAGATTCCATCCGCGCGGGTTACCTTGTAAGCGCACGTGAAGCGCGTAATATATAACTTCCTTAAAAGGCAGTTCGTAATAGTATTCCAGGGAGTACGGCGTCATTATAAATTCGCTTTTACGCCCAAGCGCCTCTCGGGGTCGTCCAGATGAGCGCCGCGCTTTTGCACATCGCGACACACCCTGCGCCGTTAATTCCTTACTTTACTTTGCCCTTTACGGCGGCCAGCCGCGGTTTCCCCGGGTAATTTATACTAACCGATATCGCCGATGACCATTCGTATTCGAAAACGAGCCGACGCTCTTCTTCCTTTTGCTGCATGGGCGGATTTTGTCCTGCAAAAAGGTGCCCGGCGTGGAACGAGGCTCGCAGGTTTTTTTTCGGGGAAGTAGCGCGGTGGGGCGGCCGCTGGAAATCCGCTGTCGCATGGCGAACATAATGCAACGTGCTTCTGTTTAGCTCCTCTCAGTTAATCGCTGGATCACTCATCTCGAGCAGTTACTCCAATCGATCTTCGTATTTGAGAAGCGAGCGAGAAAAGTTTGGAGCTTCTCTGTGATATATGTTATATATGGGACGTGCCAAAATTCAGGCAAGGTTTGGAAATTTCAAGGAAAGTGTTCGTGTGTGTCAGCAAAGGAGGTTATTTATGCGATATGATGTTTCATACGTAACTTGGTAATGTCTACTTTGTGAATAAATCGAATTTACAATTATTATTTATGAATCTGCGTTGTCTATTAAAATTACTCCTCGCGTGAATTTTGGAACAGCGCCTATAAGATGCTTCGAAATTCGATTAACGACCATGTCGAATCGATGTTTTCGTTTGAAATCGGAAGGCTTATAATTTCTGGTATTTTCTATGCTATTCGATGCTACTTTATTTCACGCGCAACTATCGTGCGTATTTTTATCCTATATTTAGTACCATATGGGGTTTTATAATTTATATTAGCCTTTTATATTACCCACCATGTAGAGTTACGGAGAAAGAAGTACTACGTGCATCAAGTTAATCGTTTCGAACGGAAAAGAAGAAGTTCATTAAGGCGGTTTTTAATTGAACGTACTAGTAGCAAGCACTATATTTCATCGGTCTGAGAATAAGGAAAAATAGGGAGGCCTATGTTCGTGTTTAGCAAAGTAAAAATAGATAAGAGTAGGAAGTAGTGAGTTTGCTCCTTGCAAGTATAAGGGAAAGATTTATAGATGGTACTAAGCTCGTTTCCAGCGAGGTGAAAATAAAGGAGACTAAGATATATTAAACTTGCCCTTTGCAAGCGGGAAAATAGAATATGTAGAAGGCTCTAAGCTTGTTTTCAGTGACCGAAGCCGAGGAAAAACCGGAGGATAACGTACTTGTATTCAATGAATAAAAAGTAAAGAGAGCAAAATAATACCGATCTCGTTTCTCCTGAGGAGATAAGAGAGAAGGAACATAAAGCGAGGAATAAAGTCGATCTTGTTCTTTCCGTGCCCGCACATTTTTCCCTCCATGATTGTTTTGACGCTTTTAAGGAGAAATTACGAGCGCACGTAAGTGTATTCCTGAATTAACGACGGGATTTTGCGGATCAAATAAGAGACAGGTGAGAATTAATTAAGCGGGGGGCCAGTTTGCACGATTAATCTCAGGTTTAATGGGGTAAAACGCGCTGGTAATTCCTATCCCCCGTTTTATTCCGATTTAACTAACACCGTAGCGCGATGTACCTCCGTACCTCCCCCATTACAGCTTTCGTAATTATATCGAGATACGACCGAAGTCTGGCGATCGTATAAATGCCGTATATTCGCGCAGAAGAATCTCGTCTTCGATAAACTACAGGCGCGTGCATCGACATTGAACAAGATCGTGAATTTTCTGCACGAAGCTCGGAATCTGTGTGTTATAAGCTGTAATGCCTTTTTAATTTCCTCAACATTTTTTCATAAACTTTGATAAGGATGGTACCGGTAGAACTGGTACTTTCCGAATTTGGTTCGTACTCGTTGTGTCATTCGTCGCGGGGAAAATCGTATTTTCGTAATGGAAGTTAGAGAAATTCCACCGAATCGCAAATTTGAGTGATATTCAAAAAACCATAAGACAAGTGGAAAGAATGGAAATAAAGCGAACGAGATAGTTTTGTATAGTAGAATACATTTTCTAATAAGGCAGTGAGGATAGATAATTTTTTGGATGCTGCGTTTGCACAAGAATTAGAAGAAATGAGTTAATATCTTAACATCGACGATATTGCCACGTTTTATTCGCAAATGCACAAGATTTTCTCACGATTGTTTGCTAAGTATTCACAGCACAGTGCGCCATTTTATCGTTTGAGCTCCCAAAATATATATTCGATCAAACGTTCACGTTTAGTCTGCTCATAATTCGCGGTTTGAGTTCAAGGCATTTGATTCTGTTTACGTAAACTGGTTATTACGAGACAACGGTTATTTTGTTGCATCCATCGCTGTACTTGCTTGACTTATATCCAACCATTTGAAATAAGATATACGCGTAAAACTCGAAAAGTCTACGGACGCGACGCAAGATTTACGACAGCTGTATCCTCGACTTTTCTCAGCATTCGAAAATTGTAGGAGAAAATGATGTTGACAAGATACACTTAGAGCATCGATGCGTAAACATTTATACCTACGCTTGTACTACGTATTTATCAGTCTCTGCAACAGGCACTTCACGGTGAATGATGTATAATACGACAAATATTAGAGCTTTTCGGGCTGTTAATCGCGAAGCCCGTAGCAAAATTGTTGGCGACACGCGCTGCTTGACAGCCCGTAAAATTCTCGTGAAAGTCAAGGTATTAAAGTGAGTGGCAGATTTAATAGGCGTTTTATTTTTTCCAGACAAGTACGCCCATCGATCCCCCGTTCGATGATTATTTTTCGAACGAACGACGCATATAGGTACGCGCGCGTTATCCAGGGGATCGGCGAAAATATCTCGAAGGCGCCTGAGTATCTCCAATGCAAATACAGCGTTATTCCGCTATGTATAATTCATGTTATTCGCGGTGGAAGGAGGCGTGGAATATTCAATTGCAAGGACTAATACAATCTCCTTTTACGAGCTTCTCCCGCGCGAGCACTCTAAGGTCCCGATTATCTAAATCCTAGATTATCCAGAGTTATGTACATCAAATATTGTTCGGGACTTTAGGACTTACTCTAATATCGGATCGAGTGCTTTACGCCGGGCCACTTTCGTTTTATGCACTGTACAACGTCGGTTCTTTATGTCCTCGCGGTGTAATGGATTTTAAGCATGCATTCCTCTGGTGTTTTTTATTTGATCATGCGTAATGAACTCAGCGGAGGTCGTTGAAATGAGCCATGGCTGAGAGGTAATAAGTATATAGATGATGTGAGATACATCAAAGCTGTGAAACACCAAAGGTTTATATTTTTTACGGTGGTCGATTTTGTATCCTTGTTGAGATATTATATTCTGGAGGAGTAAGTTTGTGACTATCGAAAAATCATGCCATCGTGAATACCCGAGGTACGCGTAGCTTGGAATATTTTTTGGATGCAACGATCATTGGAGTAGTCTGTAGGATGATATTTGTATGCTAAATAGCACGTAAAACTGCATAGCGTGGTTGGAATATTTACGAAGATCGGACAATTTAGGGAAAATGGAAATTGGTGAATATTATGAACTACTTATTTCATAGTTTACCTTGCTGAACATTTAAACAGTATGTACAAATGTCCACATTTTATGTAAAATGTAGAAGAGAAAAGTGATTAATATGAAAATTGGTTAGGAATGATTTAAACCATCAATGAAGCTGAATAACAATGTTTCAAACTTTCGAAACTAAAGATTTGGTAAGTAGAAGGAGAAATATTTTACACAAGGATGGAAATTAAAGAGGATTAAAGTTATCGGAATTCCAGATACAATCGTAAAAATGGCGATTTCTCGTAGAAAATTATATTGAAAATGAGAAGCAAGGTTCATTTTCATAATTCTTCGTTTCAGGAAAATTAATATTAGATCGATGCCTTGAACGTCTGTGCTTTAAACTGCGGCATAGTTCGTCGAATGACTCTTTCAAGACGTCCATATTTATCTACATAATGTATCCAACTCTATAATATACAGTGTTTCACAAATATCTCATACAACGTATGCATACCCATGCCGATTCAACTATTCTAGATTAGATCAAGCCTTCTCAACATTACGACATTACAGATTCTTTTCACACATTACCTATCGTAGTTCCTCGCGCGCATCCACCTGCTCTTCCATGTAACTTCATAGCAACTAACAAACGCAAACCAAACGCACTTTACAACTATCTAATTCTTCCATCGAAGATTACCCAAACGTGTTATCCAAGCCCGTTATCACCCATAGAGCCAACATGATCATTCATAACAGCGCGTCCATTTGCAAAGCTAACTCCAACAAAGAACGTTTCCTGAACCACGAGCAATGATGAGAGTCAACAGCACAAAATCCTCCGTAGCCGATCCTGGTGAATATTAAAATACCCATCGCCAGGCTCCCGACGTACGTTGCATCAAAAGAGAGAAGCTTAAAGAAATCCTTCACCCCGCTCATATCCGACTTGCTTTGCGAACAGCGAGCCAGGGTTGAACCGCGAGCCCTGCGAAACCGCGCGTAGTTACTCGCCCCTCCCTCCGCCCAAAGACACGCTCCAAAGCTACATAAAGCAACGCACCGAGTCGAGTAAGTAGATCGACGCCTCGCCATCGCGCCCGGGCCCGTACTATCCCGGTTTCCCATCGCGGTGCCTTCATTACACCCGAATTATTATTCTCCCGGTGGTACAAGCGCGCAAAGTCCCGGCTAGCCGTTCCACTCGGGAGGCAAAAATAGCACGGTTACGTTTCCATTATTCCGTGCACGAGAAGGAGCAAGTGTCGGGGCCATAGAGAGACACGGGTAGCTGCAGTTCCTATCCCGCGGCATCCCATGATGGCTGACAACGACGCCAACCCCCCTTCCCCCTCCCCTCCCCTCCCTCCTCTTCCGCCCCTCCCCCTCCTCCTCCCCCCGCCTATCCGCGAGAGCGACAGGTCCAGAAGGACCAGTCTGGCCTAACCGAACCCTTACTTAAGCTCCCTTTCGCACGTGGCGGCCATATTGCCCCGAGGGTTGGGCCACCAAAAGAGAAGGCGACTCATTGGCCGGGAAGAGAGAGATCTCACCCCGTTCCCTTCGCTCTCCTCCTCTCGCACCCTCTCCCATCGGACTTCTCTATCTTTCTCTCTCTCTCTCTCTCTCTCTCTCTCTCTCGATCCTGGCACCTCGAAAATCCCAGCTCTCTGCCTCCCCGCCCCCTCCTTCCCCCTCCCCCCCTTCCTTCACCGCTCATGCTGCCAGACTCTATTCGACTTCTCTCGAATTCTGGCTCTCCGTTCTTCCATCAACCTCCTCTCGCCTCTTTGCGAGGTAAGATCCGATCCTTTGTCTTCTTAGTCTCGAATGACCCTGAGCCGTGATGCGTGCATAAGAGGCCCGCTTCTTTCGCGCGAGAATACGCGAATTTTGGGAGATCGTACGGTGGTACTTTGGTTATTGAAATATGTATTTCGGGGGGGAAGAGGTTAGGGTAGGCTCTCTTGGAGCTGTTAAAAGGCTGAAGGTGCACGTTTGAGAGCACTGGATGATGGTTTTGAGATCGGATGGCTGCTGTTGGGTAAATAAAGTGTGTCATTATTAGCGTTAAAGGATGTTCGAGGAGGTTCGGATTGTGCAGAGGATGGGAGTCGTTGAAGGACTAGACGGTGTAGATGTGAAGTTGGAGGTTTGCAAAATGCTGTTGAAATTTGATAGATAGCCTTGGATACGTAAACTGTGGTATTTACATCGTTGAAGCGTATTAAAGAAAAGGATTCTATGCTGAAATTTGGGATTCGTTAAAAGATTCGAGTATGAGAACGCAGGGTTGACAGTTTAAATAACACTATTTAGAAACGATAGATATTGCGCGATGGATAAACCGCAGAATTGCGGTTGTTGATAGACGTTGAAGGAGGAAACTTGGAGAGTAGAGAGTTTTAGATTTGTTACGAAGCTCAAAAATAATAAGGACTCAAGAGTGCTTTGAATTGGCAAGAATGCGTCGAATGCTTTGAATAATACTTTTTACATCTGATAAATACCATTCGATATGCAAACTACAGATCTCTAATCGTTGAATCATTTTAGAAATAAGCACGATGGCGACAATAATGCGATTTGAATAGCAATAAAACCGTGGCACGTTGGAAGAATTTGATAACGCTGATAAAAAGCTAAAAGATTCGAGCGGCTGTAATTAAGTTCAGTCCTAACCATTGGGTATATAAACCGCAGAAATATCGTTGTTCAAGTATATTGAGGAAGAACAAAATGTAAATAACAAAACTTTGGATAATAAATATTTGCCTTGTTACTTATTCATTTCTATACTTAGAGATTTTACAGCTTCCATTAAAGGAACTCAAGCTATAGCCAATTGTTACGGTGTTAAGTGTTGACATTCGTTGCATTTAATTTAACTTTTGTTCCCTGGCACAGCTTATTTGCACATCGTAGTATCTTGTTCGAATAATTGAAAGAACAAAGCAATATAAATAACAGAACAGTTCGCATAACAAAAGTGTTTCCTGCTTCCAAACAACGCTTAATAATTTGAATAATAAGTAAAAATATCTATTCTTCTAATAAAATATATCATCGTGGTTGCATTTATAACCATCGATTACCAAACTTAGTGTCCCATATAAACAATATATAAATAAAGACGTTTATACAGGCAATACGTTGCCGCGCACAGTTCAAATAAAACAGTAAATATAATTATCGTCAAACTGGAAAGCAACGATCGCAGCTTTAATTCCTTATTAAATCCTACAATAGACAAACGAATCTCCATCAGAAAACAATTACACGAACGAAGAACATTCGTAAAACAAAAAACCAGCAACGATATTCTAAGGAACCTCATCCTAAAAATTCACTTGACCGATCTTTCGTTCGATCAATCCCTCATTCACTCAATACGACTCACCAATAACCGACAAGAATAGCCTCAAGACACGTCTTACATACCTGCGCATATAACACAATGTTTTCTACAAAACGACTCAAATTAAAAACCTATTTCTTTCCAATTTCCAATCATCCAGCAGAAACGTTCTCGCAATGTCAAAGTCGTGGAGAGATCCAATAAGATTTCCAGGACCTCGGCTACTTCTCCGCCTCATCTCTCCTCAACTTCGAGCGTCTAACTACCAAAAGCACGAATATACTTACAATGCGCCGAGGGGGGGAGGAAGAAGGCTGCGCCCGAGTAGCTTTGACATTTCGCTCATGCACGGCTCCGTACCTCAAAAGCCCGCGTGCTCTCGCGTAAAGGAAGCCCTCCGAACTGATATCTAATAGCGCCATGTGTCGGAGCCTTGGATGTCGGCTAACATCGTAAAGCTACTCGCGGCTGCTCACGGCCGCGGAAGAAAGAAAAAAAAGAGAGCAGGAATGCAGGACAGTCCCGACGACAGGCAGAATGATTTCCAGGCGGCTCGTTAGCGAGACGAGTCGATTCACTTCGAAAATCCCCCGACTCAATAAAACTCGACTCTTAGAGCTCAATAAAACGATTGACTCCTCCCGTTATGGCCCCTTGGAAGCCCGAGGAATCATCGCGCTCGCACGTTCGCCGATCGCGGGTCGAAGGAAAACTGAGCGGTTTTTTCGGACGTCGGGCGAGAAAAAAGAAATTTCGCCCCTACCATTATCTGGCCAATCCTTCCTGGACTTTCCAATTTTTACCACTTTCATCGCGGCCGCCGCTTTCTCCAACCCTTTTCCGATCGCTGTCGGCTACCACGGTCCTGCCTTTTTCTCCTGCCTCCATCCTCCCCCCCTTGCAACCCTTTTTACCGCGTTGCGGGAGGAGAAAGTAGGGAGCGCGCGTTTTTGGGCTCCCTTAACCCTCCGTTACCTGGGAGTGACTTTTTAAGTGTCTCTGGTTGACGTGCTTTGTCCTAAAGAGGCTATTGTTTTTTTTTTTTTCTCGAGATTCGTGATTGTTGTAAATCAAAGGAGCAGTTGTCCCTTGTCGATTGACTTTAGGTGGGTTTCTTTTTTTTTCTTGAAAGTTGTGAAATTATAGGAAGTGGAATATTGAGGGTGTGATTCGAATGTTGGTGTCTGAGAGAAATGTGGGTTAAGGAAGATTGAATTGTTAAGGAAGTGTCTATATATATATTATTCAAGGAAGAATGAAAGAGAAATGAATATATCTGTTTAATCGTTCGTGTCGAACAATGTGTGGAAATGGTGAGACGTTGAGGAAAGACAAAGCGTTATGTATTTGGGGAAATTTCAAGAGAAATCTGTCACTTTGTACGCTTTCGTAGTACTGGTGATAGCCAGAGAAGGCAGCATTAACTCGCCATTAAAAAATCGCTTTATATTGGAGAAGTGGAATTAATTGGAAACGATGACGCAATAATCATAATCGTAGAAAGAGAATTAATCGAGTCTTGTCAAAGCATTATTAGATCTTGCTACGTTTGTTGTTTTATGATTTACTAATTTAGCGAAGCACATCTTTTTTATATGTTCGTAAAAAATTAGTGGATTACAGAGTTGAGTAAAAACAGAAGAAGAACTTGTTCTCTAATCGTTCTACTTCAATACGATAACCTACGATTCACGTGGCGCGTGGTGAAAATTTATTAGCGGACTTTAAACTACGCTCGTGGATGAACGTAATGTATATCGAGCGCACAGCGTAGCACGTTTCTGTTTTTATATTATATTGCGTAAATGTATCGTGGAATTACTGATGGAGATTGATGAAGTTATTATAAAAAATTTAAGTTCATCGCTGTAAAAAAAATTTTTTTTTGTTACATCTAGCACGAAGTTGTTTGTCGAAAATGGCCATCAGTAAAAGATCGAATTGTTGGTCCAAAATTAGTAGTTTCTTTCGAAGAAAAAACGTGGAGTAAAATAATGAATTTAGTATAAAATTAAATCGAAATTGCCAATGATAATTGTACGCGACAATGTAAGAGTTTGCATAATTAAATATCAAGTAAAGCTATGCTCTAAACAGAAAAGCTTAAAAAATTCTTCAGAGGGAAGAAATTCACGGAATTGTGGTCTAAAATTCCTTTACGAAAGGACAATAAACGACATTGTTTCGAAGACGAACCTGGTGGTGGGATAAAGAAGTGTACGCGTTACCTTATTACTGTTTGTAATTGTAACGTTGCTTCTTTTAAAGACAATGTTTGTATATTATCAGATAATGTCGTATACAGAACTGTAATATTGTTTATTAATGTAAATACATGATTCTACGAACCACAGTTTCTTATTAATTATTAAACATATATTAACATGTTACAAAGTAATTGAGTACATTGAGGGAGGTTTGCTTTGCTAGACACAGGAAATAATGTTTTAAAGCTACAAAGACGCAATAAAAAATCCTTTGGAATGTCTATGTATTATTTAATTTCTTTATTGAGTCACAACAATTGATTGCTACGAAATTAATCGTCTATATTGATCAATGCTCTATACGAAATTACATATACACATATATTATATTATAGTTATGCGTTGTTTAACGTATTATAAGGTTAAGTTTTATCCTTTGTACAATATTGTATAAAATAAATGATAAAAGTATGGAAGGGGGTTGTGTCTAAGTGGAGAGAAAGTGGAAAGGGAGAAATAAACCCTTACCTTTCAAGGCCAATAATATAGGAATGGAATAGCAAAATTGCATCTCAAATTAGAATTTTCTTTCGCCAAAATTATTCTGTCTTTAGTTAAGTCATATTCTCAAACCAGATTTATTAATATTGTAAGATAACTTATTATAATTTATATGATATTACGTGGACCTCATTTTGTTCAATGATATTCCGAAATAAAATCTTTGGCGATCTCATTTTAATCGAGGAATTAAGGCTTAAAGATGAAACGCGAGTATTATGTGAAAAATTGGATGATTTCTCTATTATCACCCTTTATATTTATTGTTACGATTTTTATTAGACTATTAAATTGTTAGAGGCGAATACCTCATATGCAATTAACATATGACACAACCGAACGTTTGCGATATGCCAAATAAACACTAAGAATTTTCGTATGGGGTATAACAGCTTTCTTCTAACTGTACAATAAATACAATCTTTAATTAACAATATTCTGACAAGAAGGTTAGAACGAAAACACGCATAACTGGGTTGTAATCAATTCCATTTAAACAGCAAATATGTAGAAAAAGGATAACAAATCTTGATCATTATATATTTTCCAACATAGTCACAACCTATAAACAGTTTCTGCAAATTGTGAGACTGATATTTTTGTATTATTTCTTACTATTTATAACTCGACACTGAGTTACCCAAGATACATCCAATAACTGATCTTCCACTTTCTTTTTTTCTTAATATTTCCCAAGGATGTGAAGAAATGACCAATAATCATCGAATAAACACATTAGAGGTGTTTCATGGTTGCATATATGTTTCCAATGAATCTGACAAACACTGCAATGGATTTGCTGCAGTAAAAATAGACAAAGTATCAGGCAGAGAATCCCAAGATACATACTATCGTGATATATACTAGAGGAGTCGATAAACGAAGATCGCCTTAAAGATCGAATATCGCAGTCCAATAGAATACTCATCCGCTTCCCGAAAGCTCTGTCCAATTACCGCTAATCAAGTAAACAAAATAAAGCAAACGCTTGTTGCGCTGGCTAATGGCTTTAATCAAATAGGTCGACGAACAGCAAGAAGCGTAACGGCCACTTCAGAATGTTAGGCTGTAAAATTGATGGCGCGATTAATTTGTACCGCAAGATCTCGAGAACAGGGCTTATCGGGAACAAATTAGCGGGGCAAACATTTTCATGGTCCGCAACGATCGTGTTTCCGATCGATCCGTCAATTGGAGAGTAGATCAAAGGGGCCGTAAATAAGTTGCGAACGGCCGTTAATTAGCGAGTATTAGCCGATTAGCATTAGCGAGTATCGACGGGGCAGGTGTTCGCTTTGAACACCTCACTCCTCGATTGCTAACCTGAGAAATGGGTATGCAATATCGATATCTTGCTCGCGTTGCGAGCGTTTATTCAAGAAGGGCGGCTGTTTCGCGGACGAAATTCCATTGCCCGGCCCGACACGCTGGTCGATACACAATTAAAAGCGCGAGCATCGATGCGTCCAACGCTGACGCAAAGGTCCCGTAAGTTTATTACGCTGCTCGAGGAGAAAAGCTCCGATGCACATTAACCGCCTTCCTCGAGGCTCTGCAAATACGAATCAGTCCCGAACAGGTGTTTCCCCCTGTTCCTAGTTTCTTATTAAAAGAACGCGCACGGATGTGAGGACTAAGGCGGATCGTACCGTGTCTCGTGGAATAAAGGGTGCGTTATAGGCGAATACAAAGCAGCGATTATCACCTTAAATAATCCTCAAGCAGCGCGTACGGAAGAGGCATAAGCCTCCTTAGGCGTTTCCCTTCGAAAACACTCGTCGCATCTTATTTTAGCATAAAACAAGTGTCCCGCCCTCTCTCGCTATTATTAGACGCTCGGCTTTTTTACAATCCTACCATCTCCCGCATAACATCCATCTTATCGCGCGCCTCGCATCGCCCAACGACGATCCGCGGATTCCTCCGACATTTTCGACGCTCGATCACGAAGCAAGGAGTGCGGAAAACGTCAGGAGCTAAATCCGAATCTTCATCGAAGCGGCCGATGGAAGGGGCGAGCCCAGCCCCCGCGGAGGAGCTCGGAGCAGGTAAAACGACCGGTTACATAAATCGTCCGCTTAAATTAATCTTATCATTAGGAGCGCCCCGGCCAAATCCTCGAGGAGATCCAACGTAGACAGGTGCAGCCTCCTGTTACGTATACTGAAGGTATACCGGACAGAAATACACTCAGGTCACATTCAGTATACGTACAGGGGGTTTCACATTTTTCATCGAAACCAGCGCCGACCACGTCCGTCATCGCCGCCATCGAGGAGTCCAGGACGACGAGGACAACGCGCAACAGCAACGGCCGAGGATCCTCCGACACTGACATCCAGCGATCGTAACTCACGCCTCCCCCGATGATCCCGCGAAGGAACCAGGTAGGATCCCTCTAAACCGCGGGCCTCCTACAATCATTCATCATGTAAGCATATCGCATGTCCCGCCAGCCAGGTCCTCCCCCGTTCACGTTGCCATAGCACTCCTCCGGACAGTCTCATTCCAGAACGTTCACCATAGAGTTCACCGGGTACGCACATCCCTCCCAATCCCTCGAATTCACCTACGAGCACACGCGGCCATCATCGAGCCGTCGACCGCGCGATCCTCGAGGGTGCCCTCCTCCGGAGACCGTGAGACCACTTCGACGATGGGAGATCCGTCCGTCCTGCATTCCCCTTCGGAGCATCCAAGGGCCCGCTCCCAGTCGGGCGGCCCGAGTCGACCCTGGCGGGCCCCAACCTGCCGCGCCGCCGACCTGGTTGCCTGCAGTTCGGGCAGCGAAGGGCATCCGCTATAAAATACGAGCATTCGGTGGGCCGGCCAATCGATATTCCCGCGCGCGGATCCGGGGGGGGAGGGCGGCGAGGAAAATTGGAATCGATACTGACCTGATCCTCGATCCCCCGAGGAGAGAGAGAGAGAGAGAGAGAAGGGAGTCCCCAGGGCGACCTCGCGGCCCGACCTCCGCGCGAGGTCCTTCCAACGAGGCCGGAGTGACAGCTCGGCACGGTCTACATGCGGCGAGTGACGTTCGCGGTGGAAGACGGTACGGCACACCGGGAGGAGAAAGGAGGGCGGGAGGGAGGGCCAGGGGGAGGGAGCCTTCCGGAGGAGGCTGCTGGCCACGGGAGAAGACCGGGATCCCGGGGCGTCCCGCGGCCGACTGTCAGCGGCGTCGCGGCGTCACCCGCGATGGCCTCCTTCCTCCCCGGGGCCACGAAGACGCCGCGTCCTTCCGGCGTAGCGCGGACGGAGGAGACGTCGCCGACGCCGACGCCATGCGGCCCCGATCCGCGCCCGGCCCTGCCCCGCGCCCGTCTGGGGTTTCACCACCGCACACGGGGGGAGTAGCGGCCCGGCCTGCACGGGGGGTATATAAAGTCGGGGTGGACGCCGGGAGAGTCGGCGCAGGAGGGGCGCGCGCTGATAACGCGCAGGGTCGAGCAACCCCTCTCTCGGCGGCCCTCCCCTCCCGCCAGGCCGTGGCCAACCCCTCTCCGCGCGCCTAGGGTCAACCAACCCCCTCTGTCTCCCTTCCTCCGCCAGCCCCCCCTCGGCCCTCCTTGCGCCTGTGCCGCTCCCCTCCAGGGCTCGTACGTGCACGCTCCTCGCCGCCGTGTGGGTGCGCAGCTTTACACAACCCCCGGGGAGCGATGCTCGCGGCGTAGCCTGGCGCCACCAGCCGGCCCCCGCCTCGAAACTCCTCGCTCCTGGCTTCTATCGAGGCGCAAAAAAGGGGGAGAGGGCCCGGGGAGCCGCTCTCTAAGGGCATCGGCCGCCTCCGCTCCTCTCGCCTTTTGTTCAGCGCCAGGCTGCGCGCTCTCGAGGATTATTAATCCGATGAATGGCGCCGCCGGGGGCTTGCGCGCGTGTCGGCTCGGGGACCTGCGGGCATTCAAGGTACGCGTCAGAGCTTCGCGCTGCGGAGGCTTTTCGATCGGGGAGTCGTCCTCGAGTGATCGTTATGGACGCTTCGGAGATCGTATTTGCGTCTCCGGCGGTTTTCTTGGGGATGACTGGATTCATGTGTGATTCGGGCTTGAGGGAGAGGATGTTCTTGCGGTAGGTTTTTTTTTGGGGGGGGGGGAGATTGGGGTCGAGTGTTTTTGAGGTATTATGTTTATGGGTGGATTGTATGTTTATGATGGAGTTGGTGGATTGAGATTGCGGGGGATCGAAGGTGTTTGAGAATTAAATACTGAGTATGAAGCATGATTATTTGCAAACTTGTATAGGGATTCTACGATTTTGTGAGTTTGGTAGTTTTCTTTGATAGCTCTGTGGTAAAGATTTACCATTTGAATATTAATACTTGAATATATGTGTCGTCAAATTTTTGAACGCGGCAAATGCGTGTCGAATTAGTATATTCTATGGGGACAAGCAAGATGCATCTGGATTAAATGTTTGGGTATAAATTTAAATGGTCAGAATAGCTCTGTTAGATGTCGGATATCAGATCGTATTCTATGAGAAATTAGATTATAAACTCGAATGATTGAAGTAAACACGATGGAAGTAATGAATATCGCGTTCCTGTTTTTGACATTATGAGCTTTGCTGTTCGTTTGACATTCGAGCTTTAAGATGACGGATACTTGCATCGTTACCATAGCAATAGACTTTCATTCGCACGATAATAAATCTCCTGTCAACGAATAGACGGAACTCGGGGAATATTCGCGGCTCTTGAAAACTTTAATGTGTGTATAAAATAATTCTCTTTACATACTGAGCATAGAGAATTTCGAAAACATTACATATAAACATAAAAGAACCAAGACTACGTTTTGTATGCGTACTACAATAAAATTACTATTAAATACTGTCCAGAGATAATTGCGTTTACGGTACAAATAAACATCCTATTAAACTATAGCACATTATTACAAACAAATGGTGCTTACACTTTTAACGTACCGCGTCGTTATAATAAAATAATGCTCGCAGACATTTTTACAGTTAAGAAACTGTGCACTGTGAGCCACGTTCGCTTATGAAATATAAAAAAATTCCCTTCGCAATTATGTTCGAAAAATATATACACTTGCTGATTGCTCACGTATGTTGCGTTGTTCTGATCGTGCAGAAACACGATAAGAGTCTGTAATGTTAGAGAATCAGGATAATTTTACTTATGAACATTGTCCGAGTTGGTAGTGGATTTTATGCTCGATACCTTGTGAGCTGCTGCCACCTATACTGCTTGATCCACACCGTTTCTCCGGACGCCCTTGAGCACGCTGTGGAACCGCTTTACGGTTGGGAGAGTTTGCAAGAAGAAAATTAGCTGTAAGCCGGGAGCACGTCCGTCGTTACTTTATCCACCGCTGAATTTCGCTTCTGCAGCTCGATTTCCTCCTTGATTGCAACGTTTGAATCCTGTTTAAAGAAACGCCACTGTTATTTACATACAAACTTTTATTTCATGGTAGTTTGTTACAAACCTTTCGCAAAAGAATTGAAATACCTACAATCGAATTTAATAAATGAAAGGTATGTGAAGGGAGCGATCGAAAAAGCAACGGTAGGAATAAAACAAATGTGGATTATCGAACAAAGAAAATTTAAATGTCATCGTGAGAGGAAAATAAGGATATTTTATTCTCCAAAAGTATATTGATGTACGGAATTGGAGAGAATGGAAGGAAGTAAAATGGTGTGTATAAATATTTTAAATAGACACGAGCGTTCTATTAGAATAGATCAGGCTATATGATAAAGAAAGAGATAAAAAGGATGAAACTGAGGATGCAAGAAGGACAATGGAGAAGTTTTAAGAAAACATAGAATGAGAAACTAACAATGAAATCTTGAATGTTTGAAAGCGACAGAAAGAGAAGAAAGCGAAGAACCCAAGCGAGGAGAAAAAAGAAAAGGGTTCTATCAAAGAAATGGAGTAGAAAGGAAGGAAGTAAAAAGAAGGAAAGAGAAAAGAGATAGCGCAGCGGAGGAAACGAGTAAGAGGAATGGAGATGTGGAAGAACAAACGCAATTCGATAAAATACAGGAGTCGAGATACAACTTCGGATAAGAGAAGTTACGCTCGATTGGACTGCCAAGGTACCTAGCGAAGAAAGTAAGTAACAGGAATCAAAAAGCTATAGCAAGGTTTTACAAATGAAAGATGCAGACCATGCGAAACGGAAAGGGAAACATTGGAACATATGGCGACAAAATGTAGCAACGCAGAAAAAGCGGGCAAACGTTTAAGGAAAATACCAGCCAAATCGGAAGAATGATATTATAGATGAAGGAAATATAGAGAGAAAAATAGAAAATGCAAGGTAGCAAAGATAAAGGAAAGAAACACGAACAAAAATGCAATAGAGACAATCACAAAAGCACACGAAGTAGAAAGATGTAATATGATTTGTAACACTTTGTACTCATAGCAATGCCGAAAGACAAGAAATGAATAAAATATATAATAATTTTTTCTAACAATTAACTTACACTTTGTAAGGTTAACAAGGATTTGTTTTTTTATTATTTTAATTCGTTTTCATGAAATATTTTTTGTCTTACCATGATAAACGTTTAGATAACCAACAAATGTATTTAGTTCCATGTCATTATACTACCTATTTTTATTATTCACCTTGTATAGTTTGTACAAATACAATTTTTACCCGAGTATACTCTTTAGTTTACTTAATACTGTATGTCTAATTTTGTTATACGAGATAATAATAAGTACATAAATAAATCGAATAAAAAGAGTGAAATATATGAGTACCTGCGACATATTTTCCCCTTAAAGAAGACTCTCACAATAAAATGTCTAAGCCTCGCGATCTGGGAAGGCTAATTACACTAGGGGCTGGAAAGGCAATATTTGAAAACCAGATAATTGCTGTCTTTATTGTACAGTTAGGTATAAGGTGCACAAGGCGGACAGAACCGCATCGACATTCCGCAGAATAATAAAGGCACCTCCTATAATAATATTTAAAGTTATAAAACCTTCGTTTTCTCCAATGCGGAATTGAAACTCGGTACTGCAAAATGTTACCTTTTTAAATTGTTAATTACCGGCTCTGACTACCTGTTACAACTCATTTAAATGGATAATTTTCCCTATTGTGACATAGTAAAGTCGGAAATATTACTTTGAAAATATACGAACAAGGCTTTCGGATTTATGACTTTTCAATTTTTATTTAAGTATTGAATTTACATGCTGTTTCTTAAAAATAATTTTGTGATTTCCGAATGATTTTGAGGTTTGTTATTGATAATATAATTAAATCAATTTTCTATTGAGATATAAGAGCTTTGTGCAAAAGAATTAAATACCACTGCACATCCAACAGTCAAAAAGTTTAGGCATTCTGCTAGTGATATTTGATACGAGGAGGAATATAATAACGAAGATCGCTGAACGTAGTCGTTCCTAAACGACAGTTTTTGAGATCTATGTATATATTTATTAATCTAATTTGCCTAGGAATGCCCCAATAATCGTCGAGTAAATGTTAGTTTTATAATGAATAATTAATGTTCTCTCGATAATTGTTATTAATTCTACCAATATCAATAAATCGCTATCGAAAGATATTGTTTAATATGTATAATGACTCAAATACAACTCTAAAGCGCGCTTTAATATAGGCAACACCTAAATTTCAGGCGTTCTTTTAACGATACATTTAAACAACGTTATAAACAGAAATGTTGTCGGCTATTAGCCGATATTATTGTGATGGTCTGTCTACACCTATTTTCTGCAAGAAGATTTAAAACATTCGCGCACGTGTTTGTCTATTCAACGTATTCTGGAATATGTCAGTATCAGATTCTCAATAAAAAATTAGCATTTCATCAACGACTCTTTTTTTAATTACCCCTGTATCATGGGCTTTCTATGTTAATGTACTGCCTCGTACAAAATCTCGAATGCGACACTCGGCTTCGCATTATCGTAGATAACGCGATAATTTTAGAATTCTTGCTAACAGCACGCTATCAAACTAACCTTTTAAACGTATACACCGTCGATTACAGGCCAAATTTGTCGTCGCGCCTCTCGTTTATCGCAAACTACCAAGTTTATTTATTCCTAAGGCACTCGTAACGCCTACCAACTCATGTTCGCTTATAGACAAGGGAAGTGTTCGCGGAGATACTTCAATATCGGATCCTTTATCCATACAACACAGAGAATAGCTCACAAACGTCTCATATCTATCGCCATGTTACGTAAATAAACTTGGCTTATCACGCGCAGCCATAGAGATCCTCATTCAATCCTCCTAGAATATTCATAAAATTTCACAGGTACAAGCTCAAACTTCCTCATAGGCGAGAAGACAAAACGCTTCAAGAAACATCCATCTCGCAATTCCCCCCTTTCACCCACAAACCGAGTATAGCCTCCCTCCGACCTCCGTCGTCCAGCTGTCTTGCAAGAAAAAAAAAAGGAAGGAAAAACCATCATGGAGATCCGCGCTTAATTGCCCCGACATATTTAAAAAAATCACGGATACCAACCTAAATTCGCTTATAGGCAAGAGGGCCGGGGCTCCCCGACGAGGATACCCCTCGCGCCACTCCTTTTTTCCCCTACAAATCGAGAATAGCCTCTCGGGGGCCTACGGAGTGTCGTACGGCGGTCGTGTGAGAGTGCGCGCCGGGCAAAGAAACTCGGCGCACCGAGTGCGGCCATGAAAATCCGTACATAATTGCCAGGGCGCAGCGCGAGAGGAAGGAGAGCGCGGCAGAAAACTCGATCTTCCTCCGGGGGCCCCGATATGGAGCCGGCTTATTCCCCCGGGAGTCCAATGTAGTCATAAGCGAGGCACACTGAAATCGGCGGCAATAATTTTGCACGCATCGCTCGGTAAACCGTCGTAAAACTTGGGACGAAGGAAGAAAGGAGCCGGCCGTGGCTCGGCTAGCGAGGGGGGCGGGGCGGGGGGAGGGGCGAGAGGGGGAGGGAGGGAGGGGATAGAAAGGCAGAGGCGCAGCAACGTGCGGTATGCCCGAAGCCGCGTTCGTATGCACGCTCGTGTCTACCAGAGGCTTTGATAATTATAATAATGACAGGCGTGCAGCGCTCATAAGCAAACCGGGCGCAGGAACATTCGGCCAGTGAGCGTACGCGTTGCAACCTCGCTCCCCCTCTTCCGCCGCTCGCGCTGCCGGCAATGGCCACGGCCTTATTACGCAATTACCCCTGCAATTTCGGCCGGCGGGGCGTACATCTGCCACCCCCTTTGGCCGCGAGGGTCGAGCCACGCGATTTTGGGGCAAGCCTGCGATCCCACTGGCGGATCTTGATTCGCATGATCCCGGTCTTTGACCCTGTCCTTCGTACCAAGCTTCGAGAGACACTCGTATCAGGCAGCAGGCCCTTAACGAGTTCGATTATCGCGCGCTAATGTCGGGGTGTAGGAATCTGGGGAATTTCGTTCCTACGCAATGCAGACTCGCGGCTGTTTGGGGAGTTCGATCGTTTAAATATGGTTGAGAATCCTATGCATTCGGTGATATGTCTCACTGCGTGCTTGCTGATTTATCTTTGCCTACTAAGTTCGTACGCGTCCTCGGACCTTTTTGGACGTCCGATAGGCTTATCAAGCTCATCGCTAAGTCGCAGGAGTGAAAGTCGATAAACGCATTGATGTTACGATACGGCCGGGCGTGGTTTATTTTTTGCGCGCCATAATCATTTCTACGTCCTCGAAAACTTGCTTAGATTCAGAGTCGACTGCTGGCAGTCGTTCGGTGTATCGTTCCGTGGGATTAAAGTCGCGGCGCATCTTATCTTCGGGTGTTTATCGTGCAAAATCAAGTTCCACGGGAATGATCCGCCCTGACAGGACGTTCTCGTTTTCGAGACAGTGCGGTTTCGCATAAACGGAGTTTTTGCCCTCGGTGACTTTCGGCGGGCCGGATTGAGCGGTCAGTTTTCAGGTCGTAAACAGTTCAGTGGCGGAGCAACGTTAACGTCGCGCATAATTTTCAGTGTTATGCAATATAAAATTTAGCGGCCTGCCGCCCATAATTCTGGGCCCCCGACTCCTGCGTCAGAGTTTCATTCTAAACTAAAGTCATCCACTCTTCCGCGACTTACGTAACATCCCGTATAGTAAAGCCCTCGTAATACGGTCGTAATGTTTTTATGGTCATTTGTCATGCAGTCATGAAGGAGACGGGCTACCACAAATCCGGATTGCGGGAAATAAAGCGCCTTAAAATTCCTCGTCCAGGCCTTCCGTCATCTGCATGCGTGCAACGAAGAAAGCTTTAGTGAAATATAACGCACTCCGTTATTAACGCCACGCGATCCTTCGGAATCGTATATTTCCATGTCGGGTATAAAGTTTCAAATGAAATCATTCTGCAAAATACGAAATTGCGGTTGTGGCGTGTAAGGGGAGCAGGAGTAAAAATAACTTTGGAGTGTACCTCGGATGTGGTTTAAAATCCACTTCTCTGATTTTATCATCGAAGTGTCTCTCATCGCATTTGCCATTGGTCGAGACAAGATAGCAGAGAGTTATGGACTCGTATTTCAGAGATACAGGCTGTCGAACCCTGCTGTCATCTCTGTATTTCTTCGTGCGATAATGTACGTGTTTCCTGATGCTCTGAAATTCAGTTTATCTTAGGTTTAAACAAACCTAATGTATAAGGAGTATCTGTGCTTTCTGAAAATGTAAGTAGAACGTAGGATGTGAGCAACTACTTTTGAAACGACAGTATAAGGCTCGATATTTTTCGCTAAAGTAACTCTGGAAATACACACATTTTTTTTCATCAAGGTATATTATATATATTTTTGAAGAATGTGTAGTTTTATGAGAATACTAAGAACTTCAAAAATCAGTTGAAATAAAAATGTGTCAGATATTTCAGGACGACGTTCGATGTCATTGATGATATTTAAAGATTTTCGTAACGTGCGTTCTACTTTCCTCGATCCACAATCGGTTTGCTCAAGATCGAATAAGCTCAAGATACGCGCGTCACGGATAGAGGATCAAATGCTCGATCGAAGAGTCTAACCTCTTTCCTCTTGATTTCTTCTGTAGACGATTTTACAGGAGTTTTCTAGGCGCTGAAAGTTGCGTCGTTTAGAATATAGAGTTATCTTGCCGATTCGGTAAGAGGAAAGAATTCGGCCAATCCTCTAGACGTCACGTTTGAAAAGAAAAGAGGCGTGCTCTGATTTCGGGAGGATTCTGTGACTCTACTCTTACACCTCATCTTTTCATAAATGTTATTCTTATTTTTGTCTTTTTCCTATAGGCTTAGATACCTATACGATTTTTAGGAATTTTTATTCAGCCGTTGCAGTTTATGCAATACTACGTTTAATCGTGATTGTCATCTCTATTATGTACTCACAATTATATTTGCTTCCATCATATAGAAATTCATTGCGTACAATCTTTTTCCTCTTCAATTTTGGAACAAAATAATTGTCGAATACTGTCGATCAAACTTTATCCGCAAGTAAATTATTTTACTCTTTACCCTCACGTTCTTTAATCTCTGTCCTCTAAGAATATTTTAAAAAAAGATCTATCGAATTACAATATGCATCAATGTGCATAATGTCCTAAATATATTTTTGTAATACATTTGAAATTGTTGGTTTCCCTACGTATCTATAATCGTCTTCTGCGCCGCGCGCACAAACTTTCCATTCCATCTTCTTCAAAGCTACCGCATATTGATCACGCTTTGCGTAATCTCACCATCAAACCTGGACCTTCGACACTGCACACTTCTCATTTCCTTCATCCCTCCGCCGCAAACAAACTCCGCTCTTTTTCGCCCGCCCTTTTGGCCGCGCTCTCAAAGCTCGCATAGCCGGCTAGCGATGCCGAAACTCCTTCCTGCCTCCCGTCGGTTCCGCTCATCCGATTCAATAAAGGCGCGATAAGATAATCGTAGGCAGCGAGAGAGCAGATCGACGGGTTTCTCGTAGGAGGAAGTTTCGTCAAGAGCACTGTAGTACCTCGAGAAAAGGAGGTTAACCCCCTTTCTCGCCCTCCCTCCTTCTTACCCACCTTCCCTCTCTCTCTCTCTCTTACCTTTCCCCCTCCGCCACACTATCTCCATCTCTCTCCCTCGCTATTTTTGTTTTCCTCTCCCTTCCCTTTGCTCTCTTTACCCCTGTCATTGTCTCTCTTTTTCTTCGCACAGCACATATATATATATATATCTCCTCCCTTGCTTTGGTACCTTCCCCAATACTCCCCCGGCTCCAAACAACTCGAACCACCAACCTTCCACCTCCTGCAAACCTCGCTCTATCAAAAATCAGACGAGCCGAGCAGCAACAAGCGCGCTTTCCCCGGTGGCAGCGTCGATAGCGAAAGAAGGAAGAAATCGTCGAAGGCGCGCGTCCTGAGCGGCCCCGGCTCGGCCAGACAGCGCTGCGCCTTCGAGGGCTTCCAGGAATCGCGGAGACGAGAAGAAAGGAAGCGAGAGGAGGGCAAGGGGGATCGAAAGGGGCAGAGGTACGCCGCCCCCCTGCCCCTTCTTCGCGCAGGGTGACTAGACGGTGGGAACCGTTCCCGGCCGTGGCGAACCCGGCACGTAGTATCGGCCGGCCTTGTTTTGACGCCGGTGCGGCCGAGTGAGGTGCATCGACCTCAAAGGTCGTCGTGCCGTCCGCCTGCCCCCCGGAAAATCGCCCGGAACCGCGCCTCCCCCCCTGGCGGGGGCGTGGAAAAAGCGTCCCTTCCGAGACACCTGCGCCTGGAAGCGAACAGCGCCTGCCCTTGGGAAAATCGAGAGCTTCGAGAGGCGCGGAGGCCCCGTGCTCCGGTTCTACCTCCGAGCAGGAAGCCCGTGCGAACTTAACTGTTGCGCCTTGCGGAGGAGAGGCGGGGGAACCACCTCTGCGGGTCATCGACGAGGAGGATCGAGGATGAGGCGTAACGGAGAGGTTTGTTAATGTCCCTGTCGGAGGTAGAAGTCGGTGCTGAGAGCTGGCGGTGCAGTGGAAGGTCGAAGTTCTATGTGGGAGACATTAGGGTACAGGGATCGGGTTCATCATTGATGGCTTTTTCGTGCGATGTCATTCATCGATGATTTACTGTTCAAGGTGGGGTTGGAATCATAGGATAGCTTAGTTCTGGTGGTGGGGACTTATCCTAAAGAGTGGGTACTAGGCTAAGTGATCTTAGCAGTCGGTGTTCAACATGAATTGAAAAAGAAAAGGAGGATAAAGTCGGTGCTCGAGGAAGGGGTACTGTTGGAGCCTGACGCGAGTGTGGGGATAATGTGACATAGAGGGCTGTGGAAGTTATTGGTTGTAATATTGTTGGTTATAACAGCGGGTGAAATAATTAGGTGTGTTCTTATTTATCTTGTGCGTGATGTATTTTTTGGAATTTATCTGTTTCTTGGAATCTCTTGATACGTGGGTCTGTTGGGTTGTCGAGTTTTTATTAAAGAAGAAAAGGCGAGTTTTTGTGGAATGTTTGAAGTTTGGTTTGAGTGAGTTGTATGCGGTTTGTTGGAGTTTAATGATTTCGACGCTGATTGGTCTAATGTTTTTATGTATAATATGTTTTTGGAGAATTTTTTTGAATCGAGAGTTTGCGCTTGGCTGTCGAGGGATTAAATAAACGCAATGCAGGGCAGGGAGATCTATGTTTCTTTTAATCCTCTCCACGCTCGATCCGTGAATCCGATTTAGTACGATCGCCATAAACGGATCGGCGTGCTCGCAGTTACAATTAATCCGATATTGCATGGTTTTCCGTTTGGCGCACTGCGCTATCGTTTACCTTCCATCGAGGGAACTAGCGCGGTAAACAGAATCCCGGATTACCACGGAAAAATCCAAGATCAAACCTCACCAATAATCTCTACGTTTAACACATTACGAACGTACCGTATATCGAACGATGAAACTTTTCGTTAAGCGTGTACAGCTAAGAAAGTACAATATATTGAAATAATGAAAACACCGGATTCCACAACATTAAAACAATATTATCTACTTCTTTCTATTTCAAATTGTTAGTCTACGCGCTGAAACTTTAAAGACAACTTGGTGGACCAAACTAGTCTAAGCGCTTATACGCGCCTACACTACCACGGAAACAATATTTCTTGTAACAATACGTTTTATTTCTTACGAAGTACAGCAGATTTGCTAAGAAACGATCGACCATTCATTTCGATCTCTTTAGTAAGTTTAGCCTTAACTCAATACCCGCCATTATCCCATTTAAGAGGCGCAAGTTGAAACTCACAAAAATATTCGAAATGCGTCAATTCGCGTTACACGTAAATGTTACTAAACAAATAAACGCGTGTCCCCATGCGGATTCGACAAAAACGAATACGACTATTTTTTTTTTTCAATTAATACGCGCGGATAACATATGCCGATAAGTTGGGTTAAGAGCGCCAAAGTTCTGTCCAACCGTCCGCAGAATTATTTTCCGAAACAGTAACGCATACCTCCTCCTCGGGGCGTCTCGGTGACTCTCATCCTCCCCGTGGCTCTTCCTTCTCTCGCGGTGTAAGAGAAAGGCGAACTGGACTAGGACAATGACTATCAAGCCGCGCTTATTGTCCTTCCTTCAGGGATGCCCGGCCAAGGCCCGCGGAGGGGCAACCCCCATTGTTGAAGACGTACGCGTGTACGTCCGGCAATACGCAGCCGCCTTCTCTCTCGCCGCTCAAGATCTATCGTTGGAATTTGCGTATGTAGATTAACTCCCCCATGCCGGGGCCTATTGTTCCCGAGGAACGAGGCGAGGAACAACGGGGGCTGTGGTACTCCCGAGGTATACGCCCGCTCGTTAAATGGTGACTCCGCCGGAACGGAGGGATGCCGGTGATGAGTGACCGGTGAGAAAGACACGCGCTCTTCTCGTGCCGCGTGGACTCAGCTATACGCGGATATTTCTCTTATATTTATATTTATATGTAAACGTAACTTCTTATATTTATATTTATATTTATATGTAAACGTAACTTCTTACATTTATATTTATATTTATATGTAAACGTAAAGGGAGAAAAATGGTAAAAAATATTTTTTCCAATAAAGGCGGAATTAGTCCCAACATCCGTTAAGATATAGCGGACAGAAAATCAGGGGTCTATCCATAAAATATCAAACGTGACTTTGAAAGCTCAGAAGAAAGAAGGGTCGACGCAACATCTTTCATAATCATCGTAGAGATCTTTTCAAACGATGTTTTACACGATACCAAATAGGAATCTGTCTGCAAGAACCGAATAATGTAGGCCGATTATCCTCTGCATCTATTCGAGCAAATTCTAAGAAGCCTCGATAAAGCTGATCAAAAATACTTTCTAAAGCTTCCCGATCGCTACTGTCTACACTTCCAAAGCGCGTTAAAGTGCGTATACATACATATACGTAGTAAATATCCTTCATCGACAAAACCTACGCGCATTCGATCGAATCGACCTTCGATTTAGACAGCGTTCGAGACAACCAAGGGCCAACCTCCATCGCTCCGGGTTGTCCAAGCGCGTGCAACGTTAAACGGTCGAAGGTCCGCGCAGAAGAAGATCGGGGCCGGGTATTTCGAGGAGCAAGAAAATCCGGAGAAGTCGCGACCCGTGAAGTCCAATGCTCGGGTACTCTCGGTAGCTCCTCCTCGTAGCCGATCGTGCCTCCTCGAAGCCTCGAAGTCCGTGTGTGCGTTCACGTGCGTGCCTGGGCGCATTCGTGTCCGGACTCGTAATAAAAAAATTGACGACATCGCCACCGCGCCGGCGACACGACGGCTCCCCGCCGACCAATAGCTATTGATCAGCGGCTCTCTTGTGCCGGCCGTGCCCGACGGCCGTGGAAAGTGCGTAAGAGAGATCCTCGGCCCGAACGGCACGATTCGACGAGGGACTTTAGCGTAGACCCCCTTAGACCGCGAGCACGATTTATTTTCCGAGCTTTCGTGCCACGGAAACTACCCACTAAATTCCCTTGCTTTAAGCGCGAGTTTAAGGACTTTAAAACACCGTCGTCGATTTTTTTTTATGGATTTATACATTCTTTAAAGCGTATGGGCGAACGGATGATTAGATCTGACTTGGAGGGATTATTACGGAGATATGCTTGTGAGTAGTTTTGGGACTACTGTAATGAATTGCTTTTCGGAGGAGAGTTCGGTGTTTGTAGTGTTTTGTGTTTTATTGATATATATAGAGGTGTGTAGAGATCGAGTATTTGGTCGAAGGTGAAGTTTAGTTTTGCTGTTTAATTTATAGGTGGATTCTATGACTGTACTGTGAAACGATAGAAATTTTAGGTAGGATAGGGTGTCTCCGGATTTTAATACCACTGTGTATATCGATTTTGATTCTTCCAGACGCTATTAAACTACTTCAACGCGGTAAAGTTACTGTAAAAGAGTCAACCTCGCAAGCTGTTCTCTATTAATATCGAAGCTTCTTTCACCTCGCTTTTTATTCGCTTGCCTTTTGCACAAGACACTGGCCAAATCGAACGAACGATTGCTAACTCCTTGCTCCCTTGATAAGCCAAGCCGTCTCATCCATCTTTCATCCACCTTTCTCATCGACACCGGCCACCCGATATCCAAGTACTTTCCCTATTCCTCGCTTTCCTGTTCTCCAACGATTAAAACCGCAAACGCGAAAGCGCTTGTCCCAGTGTCCCGAGTCGTAGGTCAGCGCAGGTGCCGATAGACGCGCTGGCGCGTTTGTTATCCGCGAAGTTGTTGCACGTCGTTCGGCGACGGTAACTGGCTCGATTACGGGCCCAAGACCGCCAGCTCCGAGGTGGGCCCCGTCGAGCATTGTCATACCATAACGTGCTCGAAATACGATCAGGAGGAGGTTGCTTTAATCCGAGAGGAATCTCCTCTAACCTGTCGGGAGCTCAACGGCCATTAAGCAGGGGAAGTCGTTGGATACCTTGAAACGTCCGACGAGTTCTATCCGTCAAGAGGTAATCGCAGCTAGCAGCACGAATCTCCTTTCGACGATTTACGATTTCCTGGATGGACCGAGCGGTTATCACCGTACGCTACTTATCTCATTACGCTCATTATACGAGGCTGGATATTGGCCACAATTAGGGATCGTTGTAATTCAAGAAATTGGCAATAGAGTCTCGAATTATCGATACTTCCGCGATGAACACTCGACCGTTTCTGCTTTCTCTTTGTAGATCCGATTGTGGCATTGTTTCGAGAAATTTGCTCGCTCGTCTTTTTGGTTCGACGATTTTGGTATAGTCTGTTGAAATTCGGTTGAATAATAGAGATAGAGTGAAAGTCTATATCTTTGTAATGACAATCAAGCTTCTGTAATGAGAGTAACGGTTACAATAAAGTCGACGCTTTAAGTACTAGGTTCTTGAGATCCTAAAATTCCAGCGAGTTTAGAATTTTCCAAGTCTACTCTCAAAGTTCACGCTCGCGTGTTCCATCGTAAGGAGTACAATTAAACGTCGGATACTCGTGGTACGAGTTTTAATTTATGTCCACGACTCTGCTGAATCTGTGGAAATTCTTTGTCCCCTGGAATCCACGGAACAGCGATCCAAGCCTCCGTTTGTTAATTCCACGGTAGCGAACGGTTGTAAAAATTCGCAAGACCGTTCTCCTTCGCGATTGTTGCAATCGTCGATACTACGATCCATTCGTCGACGATACGCATGGATTCATTGCTAGCGCACAACTGCGTCGTTCTTACGGACGCGCATTTCGTAACTTCGCAAACGCGGGCTTATTCCTTGCGCGCAATCGCCGGTGGATGAAAGCGCAGTACAGAGCTGTGGCTTCGATCGCTTAACGATTTCGCGCATAAAGCTCCCTTTGACGCGTGCGCACAATCGGATGTGAATATCGTGTCGGACTTCGTCGTCAGCACCGAAGTTCGATATTGGATTCACGAGGATGCGATGATCGGATATTTGGATTTTGATGCACAAAAATTGGACTCGAAATTCTATCATCTCTGGAGAACTTTGAACGTGACACGAATAATAATTTGAATAAATTAGAATTCATCTTAGCAGAGTGGCTTGCTGCAGCGGGTAGAGAATCGTATTTCTACGCGGAAGATCTGCGCAGGAATCACGTACGTCTTCTCCAAAGAATTCTCCGTGTAATAGGTACGTTATAATTTCCGTGACGGTAAATTTACTTCGAAACAATAAATCCACGCTGGTGAATAGAAACTTCGACTTTCACGCACAAGATCCGAGTTCAAATCTCGTTCCTCACTTTCGCACAATGTCTTCTATGCTACATGCACGTTATAGTTCTCGCAAGAAACGGACTTTTATCCTCGACCGATTACGTCGATCATAATAAACATTCAAGTAATAATCTGTTTCATTTATTATCCCCAAAAATAATCCCCCGCAAAATGTATTTTATAGCTCCATACAAAGCCACTTATATTAAAAAAAAAAAACAAAGTCAACAGAAGCTACTTAAATAACTACTAAAAAAAAATCTAAAAAAACTTCCTCCATTTAGGCTCCAGCTTTAACACTAAACCTACCGAAGTGGTCTAAATAACCCGTCAGTCGTGTCTTAGAAAAATCACTATACCTCCTAGTCGAGCACTTTTTGAGATATTTCATGATTCCACCTCAGTATCGATCATCTCGACTCTTTTTCTATATCCATGGTATACTTAACTATGTCCATAAAGTGCCTAGTAGGTTTAGCGCCAAAACGATCCACCTCGGCAAATCATTCCAAAGCGCCACCGCAGCAAGTTTAAAGCAATATCGGTCCTGGGTCCAGGTATCTTCAGCGATCGGTGCCGAAAGTCCGGCGAACAAGCTCGGCGGATATTGCGCAATGGCGAGCGGCGCGACACTTCCAGGAAAGCACGAGATTCGAATCTCGGCCTGCGAAGCGTGTACCGGGAAAAATGTTTCCTCGGTTGGGCGATAATTAACTCGCGGCCGAAGTTATTGCACTTTTACCTACCGCGACGGCGGATAACGAGGCACCGTGCGAGGCGAACGGAAGGAGAGGAAAGGCGGGGGGGGGGGGAGGCGAAAGGGGAGATTCGCGGTGGAGTAAGCTCGTGTACGTGGGAATGCCTTTTCATTAAATCACCCCCGGTTCTCGCGGCCCGTGGACAATCGCATCAAAGACGTCGAATTCGAAGACGATAAAGCACGCGGGTCGCGATTCCTCCGGCCAGGAAGATCCCGCGGACTTTCTAAAGATCTTCTCGCGGATGGCGGGTCGATTTAGAAGCGAGCCAAGGAAGGTTCCGTCTCGTCGGAGGAGTGAATTGCGAGGAGGCACCGAGGGTGTCGTGACCGTGATTTATGGGTATTTTCATTATTCGAGCCGCGCTTGAGTTTATTTTCGCGAGGGACCTACTTATGAGAAAGTGCGCCTACAATGGAGAGAACTGGAGCGGGATATATTGCTCGAGTCGTTGTGTTCTATTTCGATTCTCCATCGACCACGAAGCGACGAGACTAGGAAACGAGAGTGGCGATGGACGTTCGGAAAATACGACGCGCTCGTCCTTCTTCGGCTCTGCGACGTTCAACGCGCTTACTCTTGATAATAATGCGGTTTAATTGCAGGGCTCTTTTTACCGCGTGCTTCGTATCTAGGAGAGTTTTTCTTTCACCGCGGTTCATCCTGCTGCAACACTTCCTGGCATTTTCTGCGTACAAATCTTATATATGCAACAGACGATGAGTGTACGTAGGAGCAATTTCAGAAAGCAGCCTCGTAATGTCTTAACCTACAAAGTATAGATTAAAGGATGATTAATTTCACGTTGTTTCGCGAGATATTTTTCATTCAAATTCGTATTGTTTCAACCACAAGTATAATTGTAGAAGTGATCTATACCTTGGAAAAGGATTTGTAAGAGTATCGAGATATTGATTTGTGGATAAAAAAAAAATTTGTTCCATCGATAGCCTTCTTTCGATCATCCTTCTTTTGCGATCGCTTGCTCTGAAAATCCGATACGCTTACGCATAAACAAAGAACTGCCTTAAACAGATGTACGGTCGTTTTAAGAGAACAAATCGGCAGTGCCGACGATTGTGAGAAGAGGAGGACAGAATCGCGATGCTCAACGTCCAAGGTCGACGCCAGTTAGGGAAACTACGATGCAAACGCGATATGGCAGAGGCGTGTTTCAAAATTCTCAACCGACCTTCCCGCCGAGGTCTTCGCTTCTTTTTTTTTTTCCTACCGCCGTTCTCGATCCTACGATCCGGCACACACGTCTCGATCCAGGATCGAGCGATCGCCATCGTCAGATCGCTCAGGTGACCGATGACTAAGATTACGTGCCATCGGTCGATTGTAATTGGCTCGTGCAAAACCTATCGCGTCCAGTATACACGCTAAACGCAGTAAATCAGCGGTGGGTTAAGGATCGCTTATAAATAACCAATTAGAGACACCTGCGTACGCCGATCTCGGCGAGAACCGACCTTTTCCCGTCGGAATGCAGATGCGCTTTGATCGCTTTGATCTTTATTCTTACCCGTACTGTCCTTTGTATCGACGGGCGCACCGTCTGGCATTTCTGCGCTCGCCTTTGAAAATCCTACTCCTGATTAATAGGCAAAGGATTTTTCCCTACGTCCATCCGTCTGCATAGGCAAAATATCAAGGAAACGCGTGGACGTACCAGGAGACCAACGCGCGCCATTCGAGTCTCCGCTAAACAAATCGCGGGGATAAGCGTGACATAGATTCGGTTCAGTCCAGGTTTATCTCCGTGGAAAACAGCAGTTTCCAGCAGGTGAGTATCCGTCGCCTTATTCGCGTTCGATACAATTTTCGCTACAAGCCTGTCGTAGGCATACCTAACTTTTTTTTCTCACACGCTCCTTGTTTGCACGATTTTGAGCTGGTATTGTGAGATTAAAGAAAAAACTCACCACTCTTTTTTAAACGGTCTACTTTCTCTAGAATAAAAAAAAGGGAAGGTGCTTCCCTTCCACGACTATATTATTGTAACACGACTATCAAAATTGTATAAAAAAAGGATTTTTAAACTGTATTATAAAACACTTTAATCAATAAACCCCAAGTCAAATATCCTTAGCGACCAGTCCTAAAGATCAATCCAAAAAAAAGGTACGTGTACTCCGATCGATCCATCGATCCCTCAATGCACCACCGAGTCCCCTAAAAACTCCAACGCGGTTTCAGATTTCCGGCCGCACATCGAGCCTGCACGCCGTGTCTAATCGTCGTAGATTAAAACGGCAACAGTACCCAAGCTCTCCAGCGCTTCCTGCTTTCTACGCGAGGCGCATTATTCCGATTTCGTCCGGGCGATCCCGGGAGGAGGCATAACGAGTCGAAGGAGAAGAAACAAACGGGGGAGAGGACGTGCCGAGGAAGAGCGGCCGTTGGATACACGGAGAGAGACGGAGTGAGAAAGGGTGAGGGACAGGGGGGAGAGGAAGAGAAGCAGAGAGAGAGAGAGAGAGAGAAAAGAAGAAGAAGAAGAAGAAGAAGAAGGAGGAGGAGGCAGTACGACCGTCACGGTTGTACACCGTGTGCACATCGTTGTTTGTGTACATCACCGCGTAAAGCGGCTTGCAGGGACACATCTGGCCGCGTGGGAAGATCGCGCTCCCATTCCTCGGCCACTGCGAAGCCACGTTCAAGTTTCTCTATTTATGCGAAATTGCCGCCACCGTGGACGGTCCGTTTATTTATCGTGAAATCCCCGGACGGACCGGAGAACAGCCGAGGAATGACCTGCACGCAGGTGGAATTACAAGTCCACCGACCACGTGCTGTTCCGTTAACGCGTACCGATCACCGCGGTATCGCTCCCTCCGAGGCGTACGTGCGCTTTCGAAGATCCGCGCCAGTCCGATCTGGCACTTTGTCGATAAGGTCACTTCTTGAAGCTTCTGCACCTTTAGATGTCTTATCGATTTTTCGCTCGTCTATCTTTTGGTTTTTTTTTTTATTCATTTTTGGAACCGATTACTAAGGTTGCTTTGGCTTAGGAGCTACTGTTTAAGGTGGGTTTCGAACCGTCAGAGGTACGGCGTACGAGCTTCCATCCACTACACCATAATAGCTCTTTTCCATCTTCTTTGCGACTTACATTTGAGGTGTATTTCGCGATACTTCGTCGAGCATACGAGAGATCGTTTAAAGTAGTGTTTCCGATAGCTAGAAATAGAGAAGTAGTAGGAAATATATTTGGCGCATATGGAAGGTCGTTGTAGAGCTATAGGTGTACACTGTCGGACTATGCTCAATGTTCAACCATAAAGAATCGCTCTGCGGAAGAAAGTTACTTCTTCTAGAAAAAGATTTAGGGTGACAAACAGCAATACAGAGTATGAGGTCAAAGACCTGGGTTTGAATTATCCTCGTCACCCCTGATGACACTCCTGCATAAACATCAATATAAAATTCGTATCGCATAAACTCGGTAATTCGCTTTATAATATAAATCTGGTGAAAATGAAAGTAAAAGATCCAGGATACAATCCGGTCGATACACGAATTCGCGAACAAACTCAAACCTCCCAAACGTTCTTCCCGATACACATTCACCGCACTCCCTAATCCGGCTCAAGAAATTTCAAATACCCTTTCTCATCCCTAAGATAAATCATCAAAAACCACGATGATCATCCACTCGGGGGAAGATCACTATCAACCAAGAAAGAGGAAGGCAGAACCTCCTCGAAAATCACGGCAAAGCATCGTCCGCGAGAAGAAGAGCCCCCGATCCGCACCGTCGAGATTTATTTCTTTATCAGTTAGCCTTCCTTAAGCACTCCCCAATCCCGTATTTCACGTTCTCTTAAGCCAGCCCGGGGCCATTAACGCGTACAAATCTTTATCCTGCCCCCTCCCCCTCCCCCCCATCCCCCCTCCCTCCTCCTGGCCCCGTCTGCGCCGCTTATCTGAACGCTTACTAATTGAATTAAGCCGCCTCGTATTTCCTGCGTTAATCTCTCCCCTGCGGTGATCCGCGAGCGGCTTCGTACGAGGTCCTCTCGGTTTATTTCCCGATACAATTTGTCCGCTTGCTTTTATTTATCGTCGCTGGTGCGCTTCCGAGAAGCGCCGCAGCCCGTTTCCCGCTCGATAAGTCACTTAAAAGGGGGGCGAGGGGGGCGGAGGGAGTGGAGGAAAGGGAGAGAGAGAGAGAGAGAGAGGGAGAGAGAGAAGGAGTAGAGAAGGGAGAGTACCTTAGGGAGGGTGCGAAGGCGGCCAGTCGCTTTAATTTACGCCGTCCATGATTTATTCCGCGGGAGCGTCACTTCCGTCTACGAGTCCTCCCCCCTTTTCCTCCTTCTCCTCCTCCTCCTCCTCCTCCTCCTCCTCCTCCTCCTCGCCCTTCGTCGCTCTTTTTCCTCTCGTTTCGTCCACGAGTTTTCGGGAGAGTCGCGCTTTTTGATTTACGGCCACGTTCGCGCGGAGAGCCTAGGGAGGTTGGAGGAAGCTGCGGAGGAAAGATAGGGAGAGAGAGAGAGAGAGAGAGAGTGGAGAGAGAGAGGAGAGAGAAAGGGCCCTGTCGTTTATTTCGAGTCACTTTCGACAGTCGCCTCGTTACTCCGCCGAATTTACGGCGTATTGAATATATCGCCCCGGTGCGCCACTCGAGCTGGCTTGTCGATTCCGGGCTTTGCAAATGGACGCTTCGACCGGGAAGAGGATGAAATCCAATCGAGGATGTGTGCGAGACGTGCGTTTCTTTGTCCTCGTACCACCAAATCTTGCCGCGCCCATCTCCAGGAATGCCTCTTCCGGGAGCTAGCAAAATCCATCGCCATGTAGAAACATTAAATAGCCTTTGTGCTGTGCGATGAGTGTATAAATCGCGACGAAGTACGAATCGAACGCGAGGGCTTTGAACTCAAGCGAGCTTCCTCCAACTCGTTCGCCGTGCAAAGCTCTCGAGGGAACATCCAAGTCGTAAGAAATTCTCCGATCACGCTTATTACCGATACAACGAGAGGGATGAAGCTCGAGGGGACAATATCAACACGTATATTAACCTCCCACCGATCCGGATAATCGACTCCAACAGCAGCTCAGATACCAAAAGCACGGCCAAGGGACACGATAAATACCCGCGAATAAACGGCCAAAGGGAAATTAAAGCCGAGCGCCTCGTAGGAAACTCGTTCGAGCGCCTCGCTGTCGTAATAGAGAAACGAATGGAATGAAAAAAAAAAGAAACAGCCGCAACTTCGTGTCCCGCATTAAGATACGCCGATCATCCATCACCGGCAGGTCCACGCGGCTTAATCCACTGTATCGTACGACGTTGCGTGCCTCCGCCGCGAATTACGTTGCGAGGATGCCTCCCAGAGGGGAGGAAAGGGGTGGAGGCTAAAAAAGGAAGGGGGCGGGAGCTGGGAGAAAAGGGCGAGGTGGAGGAATGCGCCCCAGCGGTCCCGAGCGATGATCGAAGGGCCAATAATGCAAATTAAGTGACGTCCAGGGGAAAGAGGAGGGGGAAAGAGGGTTGGCGCGTTCCGATCTCGAAAAATAACATTACGAAAGCGATCGCCGGGACGATCGGTTTTGACTTATTTCAATATCAAAGCGGGCATATCCGACCGATCGTAAGATGCATAAGGAGGCACTAAAGGTGAGCAGTGCAGGGAGCGACGGTGCCAAGAAGATTGACTTTATCTCGCGCCGCGCCGGCCAGGGTCCAAGGTCCCCGATTGCCGGTGCAATGGCAGCCTCGTTGTGCAACGGAGGTTCCTTTAAATCCGACAGGAATTACCAGCGGGCGCACAATGTGTCAGGGTCCATTAAAATTCGGACGGTGCAAATTAAACTTTCGCTACGCCCGATGCCTGACAGGGACTATCTGCTGGTGCGAATTGCTTTATGCGCACCCCGCCGATGTGACAGAGGTACGAGGAACGTGGACGCATAATTGAAGCTTCGAATGGAATTAATGGAACGTCGGCAAATTTATCATTCTTGGCGATAGCCGACGGTTAAGTACGCGCGTCAGCGTTGAACCCGAGGAAACGCGATATCCCCCGTACTCGATGACCCCGTCGTAGCTGGAGCGATGCTGCAGCGGCTTTGGGATGAGAGCGGGGCCGAACCTGGTACGGAGAAAAAAGTTCGGAGAGTCTGTTGGTTTGAAAGCAGAGGATAATCGATTTACTCGATATATTATTTTCCGTAAAGTTGCGCGTTTATTGATGATCGTAATGTTATGTGGTTTGATGTCGATAAGCTTTTGATCGAGTAGTATTGAATGATGTGAGATGAAGAGAATAAGCGATGAAGAAATTTACGATTTAAATGAAAGAATTGTACCTAGGATGTGTGCTAAATGCGCGGGGAAAATAGTCGCTTTCGATTTTTTGTGACACGATGTTGAGTTAATTCCATTAAACGTTATATTAAGCTGTCAGCGGCCGTAATTTCCAATCTTGGCAAATTTGGATATAGTTGATATAATCTTATAATTTGATATAAGATATAATGTTGAGCATTGTATATTATTACTTTATAAAACTTCAACATAACTATTTCACGAAGTAATACACTATTCATACGTTTTTCCCTCTCGCACAGTGTCAGTTGAACGTCTTAAAAGTCGAAATGTTGCATTCCAACTGGTATAGAAATAATCCACGGAACGGGTTAAGCCTGCGAATTTCCAGAATAATTCATCCTACTCATTCTACCTTCTCCAGCTTCCCTTTGATATTTGCGAGACGGTCGCAATGACATTGCAACTACGAAAAAAGTCGAGCGCCGTTCAGGCCGAATAACTTTCACCGACGCTTTGCTTGGATCGGCAAGTCGCGCAAACAGACGTACGGCTACTTAAATACTGCGATGATGAAGCAACCTGTGCGGACCCGGAGTTCCGTTTGTGTCACGGTTCAAATGTTATATCGAGGCGTGGATAATGATATGTGCTTGCCTTATATTGTTGTAAAGTTCAGTGCAGCATCGCGCGGCAAAATTCCTGGAGCATCATCCGCGGCCCACGTAAAACCACGTGCGTTTCTTTCAGAAGAGAAATAATGGTTATTACGCAAATCAGCCGTTATTAGCGGGTTAACTTTGAAAAAGTTTGAAATTAATGGGAATTGAAAGAGAGCCGATCGAGCCTCGGAGAATGCAGCTGTTGTTAGGAGTGGCTGGTAGCGCGCGACTTTGATAAATCGCCTTTGCTCTTCCTCCTTATCCGAAAAAATATTTCACAAAACCGGAAATGTAAATGCGACTTTCCGTTCCGTGAAAACGCAGTTGCAAACAAAGTCGAAATGAAAAAATCGCTCCTCGGCCCATTCATTTCGTTGACGAATGATCCCAAATGGGGGGCGCAGTTTCGAATTCAATTACGATTTGCAGGATTACCCGTGCAAATGAGAGGTCGCCATCTTTTCTGGACATACAATTTGGACCTCACGTCTCGCGGTCCGCGTTTCGTTCGCTTCACCCTCAATTAATTTCGCCCGAGATTTACGATCTCATCCGTTACGTTAAATTGCATCGTATCAATATTCATATGGCGAATAGAATAAGATCACGCGAAATCGATAACTGCGATACAGCGGTCTAAAAATCACGATTTTTATGAATAGATTATAAACTCCCTTTTAGCTTCGTTTAGTGTTAGTATATCTCAAAGTTTTCATAGCTCATCGTCATTGAACATTTATAAAAATAGTGGACATTGGATATATAGTTATCGAATATGGATATCAAGAGCAAAACTATCTTGTTGAAAAGGATTATAAAAGTACTCGACTACTCGCTTGGTCCCACCTCGTTTCCTAAGTATTCATAAATCTTGGAAACTTCCAATCGACGAAGTTTGAAAATTGAAGACGTGCGCGTCATACCGACGCTGTACATCCCCGAGCTAAAGTAAAATGTTTCTCGAAGAAGTTTCCATCTAAAGAACTTCATGAAAGATCCAGCTGCATGGCAGGCCGATCGAACCGTCAATCCTTTGCAAGGCCCGTTAAGGGAAATTTATATTTCAAGAATGTATTTAAATGCACTCTGGAGGCTCATTGGTATGTCGTTTTTCGTTTTCCAAGAAGCTCTACCTAATCTCACGGTTGAGATTCTATCCTATAAGGCGCCGAGCATGCGGCCAATCGATGTCAATTAACATCGCGCTTTGGCTGGCTAAAATTCCGCACGACTTATGACTAATGTATTTTGGTACAAGTAACGAGCACTTCCCTTTCCTTCATCAACTTCACTCGCGCTTTCCTATTTATCACAACGCACCGACCTTCCATCCGTTCGATCGATCGAATATCACATCGAACAGCGTACTTTCATTGTTTCCACTCGAATTCTTTCGCAAAGGCATTCCCGATATTTGCAAGGAACAAATGGTTTCTACGATTCCACCGCCTTCCCTTTAGAGTCTCCTTCGAGCTCTTGATCGGCTTCCCCATAGTCGAGGGACGTCTAACTGGTGTCTAAATAATACCCCCCTAAGTGCAGGCCGCCAACAGAAGGCCTAATAAATTTGCACACAAAGTGCTCTTTGTGCTCCTTGCCTTTTCTCCCGCCTCGAGCACCTTCCCGTGGCCTCAGTGGCCTTACCTTCTCCCTCTATTTACGCGTGCTTTTTTACCCATCGGCGCTTTAATTTTGCCCGCTCCGCAAAGGCCACTCGACCTGGCCAAATTTTATTACCCCCCGATCCCTGAAGGTTCCCCCATTTAATACCGACCCTGTGCACCAAGAGTTTTTCTTCACGGATTTTATTTATTGCAGGTTCGAGTTACGTGTACACGCATCACTTTGAATCACTGTTCATATCGTTAAGATCTCAAATGCTGTGTTTATATCACGCGATTGATAGAACGTTTACAAATCTTTTTTTTAACCATGTAAATAATTTCATTATACGAATGATTGTGTACAAACCATCGAATATCCTTGGTTTCTAGGAATAGATGAAACTAAAGCCATAAAGCGTGAATTTTTGATTTATAGGAATTTTGGTAGGACACTAGAATATTTGCAGTTACATATGCAAAATTCAAATCGTGGTACAAATTACCTCGTAACGTTCTACTCGAAATCTCACAGTATATATTTCCCATATTCCGATACAATATCGATACGAAACAAGGGAAAAGGAAGTCTATAGCCAGCGAATACGAGTTACAACCATTATCAGTACCTTCTCAATAAAAGAAAACATCATCGTGACTTCCGTTTTTCACAAAGTTCCTTGGCCCTTCGCATTAACTCGTTTCGCATAAATCAAAAGAGCCCTAGCGGGCCGAAAAAGGGGGGGGGGGCCCGAAAATGTCTCCGGCTGGACGAAATTACGGTACATTATAGCAGCCGGTAAGAGCGAGTTTGAATTGTCGACCACGTGGCCGTGTGGTTGTTAATGATTTAACGACCTCGCGGCACGCGATGGGCGTGGATCGAGGCAGAGCCTTCGAAAATTAAGATGTAACCCGGCACGAATACCCCTTGGACTCTTTATCTTTTACGGAATCTTCCTTAATGAGAGTCACGGTAACATCTTGATTGATTCTGCTCCCGAGATATCTAGCGTTTTTGCGTGCGACTCCCGGGGCTCCTAAATTCTCCCGCGTATGGCTGCGTGTTCGCAGCTCCGCGAAGCCGCCTTAATCGAGCACCGCGATTTGTAATCTCGGGGTAAGCCCTGGGTCCAAAGTCATTTCGATCCTGGGCGGTGATAAACGATGAATCGAGTGGAATAATTAACGGAGGCGGATATTTGCATTTGGTTATTTATCCCCGGTCCCCATCGTTTTCCACGATTTTTACGTCTTGTTCCTTTGGACGGCGTTAAGGGAGAATCCGGTTTAACGCGTTTCGCGTAAGCAATCTAGCTTTTTATAGATATGAACGAATTTTCTTCAGCCTGTAACTAATATCCCTCGTTTTATGATTGTGATTGTGAAATCGTACTTTGCACGCATACGCGCAGTAAGTGTACTCGTGAATTTTAATGGTATCCGTTTGTTATCGTGTAATTGTAAATGTAAACTTGCGTTTATTCTGAGGAAAACAGCAGTTCGTGTATTGTTGATTAACAAATTTTAAGATACATTTAATGGAGCGTTGATAAACTGGATGCTCTTAAGAAAAAATCAAGTATCGGAGTACTCGTTATTCGATTCGATAACTTCGATACGGATTATCCGCGCTAATCCGTTATTTTCTCTTTCCTGGTAAATCATTAACCACGAGGATAATGAATTCATAAATGGAACGTGCAACGTGCTAACGATTTTAGTCCAACCAGCAACTTTACGCCTTTCTCCGCTTCAAA
Organism: Ampulex compressa; assembly: GCA_038496175.1. Lineage (NCBI taxonomy): Eukaryota > Metazoa > Arthropoda > Insecta > Hymenoptera > Ampulicidae > Ampulex > Ampulex compressa. Next base: position 53,573 of record JBCFXI010001181.1, read on the forward strand.
TTATCGGTTCAAGCGCGTTATTACTATTTTACTTATTCCACCATTACCGTAATACAGTGATTAGTTAAACCATCGGGACTACGGATAATCGCGGTATTTTGCGCCAGACTATATCATTCATAATCCCCTAACCTACTCATTTCTCTAATTCCATACATACTTCCTCACGAGCAATACCATCCATCGAAGTACGTAGATAAACCGACAAAAAAAGCAGATAAGATCCATAAATCCTCTCAACAACCACCCAACTTCCCCCCGGCGTCTTCTTCCATAAAAAAGAATCAATATGTTCAAACGAGCAAAGAAAAAACGCAGCGAAACAAAGTACAGTGAACAAACATATAACCAAGCTAGCACGAAAGAAAAAAGCCTTTCGCGAATTAAGTCGCAAGAATCGCGAAAGCCTCGCGATCGGCACGCGATATCCCGAGAGAAACGATAATCGTTCCTTACGATTACCCAGGAATTTCACGCGCCGAGCGACGGATCGTTAAGACCGGCCAAAGGATCCGCGCCGTGTACTCGCGACGTGCGTCGCCTCGTACAATGAAAAAATGGCGGACACGAGGATCGATCGGTCGATCGATCGATCGATCCCAGATCGAAAGGCGCATTACGGAGGCCGCGGCGCGGTGGCATGCGAGTAGGGTACCTTGTCACCTTGAAGCGGTGGCCAGTAGGTTGGCTGTAGGTAGCCGAGATCCCCACCAAGGAGCACCGAGCGATCCTCCCGATTGGATGATCCTTCCAGAGACACCTATCGTCCTTCCCTCTTCCCTCTTCCGCCGATTTTTGCTCGGAGAATCCCGCCTGCCGGGAATTAGGAGATTTTCGAGATCGACACCGGCCGATAGGAGACGTTGCGACACGCGCGAGATCCTCTCTCTCTCCTGGCAGCCAGGGAACGGCACCTGAGAACTGCCGATCGGCGTCGATCGCGTGGCACCTCCCGAGAGGCATCGCGAGTCACGGCTCTTACCACGCCGAGAAGGGCGCAGCCTGCCTCTGCTCGACCCACGCGACGGTTCCCTGCCTTCGCTTCTCGGCCTCCGCAATCGCCGTCTAACGGATGACCCGAGCCTACCGACTTTGGAATCCTGGAACGCTACCAAAACCTCCTCGCCGGTTGCATTCGTTGCAGTGGCTTCGAGGTAAATGATCTCGATCGTTAACATTGATGATGCTTATTGTTCGTGCGGCGGCTCTTTGGGCGATCGCGCTCGAATGGATGGCCCGAGCTTTATGGAGTACCGACTTTGCGATCGTGGAACACTACCAAAAGCTCATTGCTGTGTCGTGTTTACTGTAATGGCTTTGGGTTGAATAACTTTGATCGTTAACATTGATGATACTTGTTGTTCGTAAGATGGCTCTTTGCCCTGGCGATGGTTCTTGGATGTCTCTTACGGAGTACTGACTTTGGAATTATGGAAGGCTACGAAAACGTTATTGTTCCTTGTGTTTATCGTAGCGAGTTTGAGGTAAATGATCTGAGCAGTTAATATTGACGATGCTCGTTGTTTGCCTTCGCGATCGCTGTTTAATGGATGTCCAGAGGTTTATGGATTACTGAGTTTGGGATTATGGGGTACGATGGATAGTATTAAAACCTTTTGTCGTTTATGTCTGGTATAATGGATTTAAGTTAGATAATCTCGACTATTAACATCGAGGGTGGTTATATTTTAAACAGCGCTTTCCTGCCTTCGCAATCGCCTCCTAACGGATATCTCGAGCCAAGCGAACCACTGACTTTGGAATTATGGATTACGATGGACGCTACTAAAATCTTTTACTGTTTGCGTCCACTGTAATGGATTTGAGTCGCACGATCGTGACTATTAAAATCGACGATGCCCATCGTTTATGCGATGGTCCTTTGCCTTCGCTTCTCGAGCACCGCATTCGTCGTCTAACAAATGTCCAGGAGCGCCAGATCACTAACTTTCTAGTTACGGATAAGAATCTGAGTTACCAGAATCTTTTGCCGCTTACGTGCACTATAACGGACTTGAGTCGAAAGATCTTGGCTATTGACATTGATAATAATTGCTCTTTATGCAACGATTTCCTGCCTTCGCAATCGGCGTCTAACGGATGTCCCACGTCTATTAGACCACCAACACCGCTTTAGAATCACAGATCACGATGAACGTTGTTGTAATCTTCGCCCGCTCATGTCCACTATAACGACTAAATATATCCAAGTTTTATACTCAAATCTTTCTATAAATCTTCGATGAGACCTACTAAAGATTTATAACAGATTAGAATCAAACGATATTTTCCATTCAAAGCGATATCCGTTTCTCACGCGACGATTCCCTCTGTCACTTCTCGACCCACAAATCATAACAAACGCCTCTAGTGATACCTGCTTTTACTCCACTATATTAAATTCGCGATAAGCGATTAATTTATATACATCACTTTCTCATAGTCACACAGTCGTACATAATATACTAGTATATTACAAACCTATGTACCCAAACAGTGCTTCCACCCAAGGCTTCAAAGCATCAACGCCACGATGTCTAGGGAGTTCTGCCATTCTTTCCGGTACAATCGCGTGCCAGCCGTACCTTTCATTCACCCGTTAGAACATAATATTTCCCCGCGGTGGCTCGGTGCAAGGATACCTGTTTATAAGGCGGCAAACCGTGGCCACGATGTTGACTGCGGACCCATACGCCGACGCATTCACCTGTATGACGTAGTCTACCGGATCGGATAGGATCGGACGCCCGGAGCCACTAGAACTGCCGATTAGCGCCCGTGGGCGAACCTCAGCCTCGTGGAGGTGGAAAGGCGCCGCGGAAAAAATCATCCGGGCGGAATAAAACTAGTCGATGACGTGTGCTCCAGAGACTTCTCCCATCCGAGGCGTTGCTTATGGATTCGAGGAGATCGGCGCCGGAGATCTAACGAGATGAGACGGCGATTTCGACATTGCGATTACATTTTTGGCGAAGCGGCTGCTATGGCGAGAAAATGTCGTGGATATTTCATGGAGCGGCACGTGTGGGATTCGTATAATTTGTATCTGTATTGGGTGCAGAGAAGAGGGAAATGCGCGGATTGACCGTTGAATTTTACGCGAGTTTTAAGATAGAGGAGGATGCGTAAGAATAATAGGTGGAAAATTGTTTCGATATAATACTAAGCTTGTCTTTGATATGTGTATGATATGAAATCTAGATACAGCTTTACGGTTATACATTAATATATCTACGGTTCAAAAATTGTAAAAAGTTGTAAAGGAATTGATTTGGGTATATCAAGACTGTGTGAAATTTTGTTACGGGTATTTGGTATAAATTGAATTTTATATATTATCGTTCAAGATTGGGTAATATATAGAGTTTTGAAATAAGAATTATTAGGCTTTAAATACTGTCGCCATTTACTAATATTCTCCTCGTAATTTATATTGCACCGATAGTTCCGTGTATTTTGTAAAAGTACCGTGTATTTTGATATACATACGAGTGGAAAAGCGAGAAGTACGGTAATAAGACAACCGTGACATATCACTTTTCTTTTATCGATGTTAATTGAAAGTTATAAGAAAGTAATATTCACTTCGTACGAATCGCAAAACCGAAACTGATCATCTCGATCGATAAACCAAAGTCCATTCGGAAGAGTAATAACCGTAGCGAGGTTGGTGATGAACGGACGTAATTCTACGTATTTGCAAAGCCTTGGAGGAAAATTTCTCGTGAACAATATTACATGGGTTTTAATGTATCAACCTGAATTTCCTAAAAACTGCTTCTACTTTAAACAAATCGATATAGGTCTATCATAATTAAACGTGTAAATCATTTTTCATCAAAATATACGCATAAAATGATGGAATCTGAATATTATCACTTACATTACTATAATACGTAATAGCTTAAATAATCATGCGATGCGACTAATTTTTCTAACACTCAATCGATACTTGATTTTCACTCGACCGCGCTCAAGTAATTGCTGCAACTTTACTTACGCAAACACTACGTGCAGAAGAACAAACACAGCACTGTCGGACTGTCACTTCTCATAATCCAAATTACATCACCAACTCAACCATCGAAAGGCATTGAAATCCTAAAAAGTACTCTAACTATCCACGACAAATTTAATCGAGAAACATTCAAAAACGATAGTTATCCACGGCAATAAATATTCCTGATCGAATAATGCATAAAAAGTGCGATTCTCGCACCATAGACTTTTTAAAACTTGCAAATACCTTCAGTCGCGACGGTCTCTTTGATATCGGCATATCATATCGGACAAATGTACAATCACAATTGTTGGATCCTCAAATATGTCGAACCATCACGATAAACGTTATCCTGTTGAACAATATGGTGAAGATATTCACAAACAGAATCATCTCGTTGACCGAGGTCAGGTAACTGAGTACGGCAACGCAAGTTACGATGTGCACCAGCCATCAACGACGACTACGTGCGCCAGAAAAGTGCATACAAAACCTCGGTGTGTGTTTACGTATCCCGATATAAACATTATTACCGGGTAACTCGAAATTACCGGTGGATCGAGCATTAAAAATCCTGGGGCTATTTTCCGATGGCCTTCCGCTCGAACAACGTTGCAACACTCGCTGCCTATGCACTGCCCCATCATTAACGACGCACAGGTGGATAACTGTATCGACGGCATACGCGCGCACTCGATGGAGGTGCATATCAGAAACACGTGAAAAAATGGAGGATCGTACAGACGAATTATTGTGGAGTTTGAAAAGATATTTACGCTTAGCAATGATTGGATAAATTTAAATTATAGCAATTTTTCGTTTTATCGTAAAAATCATTCCATTTGTATATTTCATTTGATATGAAAACGTAGAATGGTTTTTCTTAATGTCTCATTTATTTTTTCCAATGTCATCGTAGTATCGAACCGTCGAATATCTTGTACCGTACATACATGTATATATTATATTAATCCTACCTTCATAAAAATACATAACATTTTTGCATAAATCTTCCCATTTAGCCTGTTCGTACTACACTACTCTAGCATTCACGCACCTCCAAATTTTCACCTTTTCTCTCCACTCTTACTCGTACGAAATTCACCAACTCGATGTCACAGCATCCTTTCCAACGATCGATGATATTCGACAAATAAAGTGTCGCAAGTTTGTCGAGAAGATACGGGGAATATTTCGAAAAACTAGAGTCGCCCAAGGAAATCCTCGCGTCGCTCTCTCCGTCCAACAGGCGCCTCCGTCGACGAGCAGTGACGAAACGCTCGATTAATTCCATCGCTCGCGCAATGATTTATCCTCGTATTAAGATGCCGGACGGATATATCGGTAAGTAAATCGGCGAGCAAAAGGAAGCCGTGGAAGGGAGGAGTATCAGAACCCTCCCGGCCGTGCGAAGGTGTCCCCACGGGAGGAGAAGCGTATCGAAAGGCCGGCGTCGGCGAGTCGTTATCGGGGAAAAAGTCAAAAGGACTCGAGTCGCGCAGGATTTATCGTCGTCGCGGTCACGTGGCCAGCGGAGCGTGGACAAGCCGAGGGAACGAGCAGCGCTCCCCGTGCATACGAGTAAACACGTGTTAAGGTGGTGTATCCGACACCATAAAACTGGAGCACTTGATTTTACTGCCTGTCCCGGGGCCGCGGTCCCCTCCGATAAAATAACTTTTGCACCGGTGCCCGCATATAAGAGAGAACGAAATGCGCGCTACGTGCCAGGGCCGTCCTTTTATTTTTCTCTCCTCCTCCTCCTCCTTTTCTTGCCTTTTTCTTTATCATCGATATCTCGCAGCGACGTCGAATGCCCCGCCGCCGTTTCGCGGCGCGGCAATAAAATTCGCGATATTTACGAGCCGGCCGGCGAGATTTCGAAAATCTTCCGCGAGCCAAGCCGATCCGCGGTGCCCTCGGCCCGAAGATGACGAGATTTATTAACGAACCGGCCGCAGTCGCGCCGTTTATTTTATATACGTCGAACGGCGCGACCTGGTAGCCGCACGGGGCTAGGGTCTCTCTGCGCTCTTCCCTCGACGAAGCACGCCTTGATCCTTGATCCTTGATTTTTGATATAACGTTTTTAATCCAGGGATTTTACAGAAGCAATGTTACAGCACGTAATGAAAGAAGCGAGTTTCGTTCTTTAGTTTTAGGAAGGTCTTAGGATGAGGTATATTGATCGTTTGAGACGTTTACTGGATATTTGGAAATTACTGCGAGTTAGTGGTCGAGTGTTAGAAAATTCTGGTCCTACTTTTCATATTATGTCCTCTCGACTCGAGTACATCGTGTAGAATAAAAACTTTCATCTTAAGCGTTTTTAACCTCTTTTCTTCCAAAGTTCGTCGGACCGTCTTTCAAGATCGTGACAACCGTAATACGCTGTGGGATACATTGGCAGCCCTTAGGTATCGCTTGCACGACATATCTGCGGATAGGCAACCGAAGTTTCGCGGAATCCCGTCACTCGTGCGTCGTGAAAGTCGCTCGACGATTAATCGGCTTATTAAACTTCGTCACGTTGCGAAAAGGGACATTGTTTCTAGCTGTTCAGCTGCAGGAACAGAGAGAAGGAGAGGGAGAGAGGGAGAAAAAGAGAGACGACGACGACCCAGGTGGATTGTCTCGGTCGAGATTAATCTCACGCGCATAGCGCGTACCTAGCCGTGGCAGGTGTTCGCGTAAGAGTCGGCAGTTAGGGCGCGAAAGCGACTCAGCACGGCTTCTAAGAAAGTTTTGTCATCGGGCGCGAGTCTTTTCGTTTCTTTTGCCCGACCAATTTCTCAACCTTCTGCCCGTATCGGAATAACCGAGAAGGCTCTCCTCGCAACCGTGAGATTCGACGATCGCGCGAGTTTCCCTTAATGCGATCTTAGCGCGCTTGCGCAATAGGCAGCCGGCGAAAAGAATGCGCATTCCGCGAATATCAAGGCTTAATTATATTGTGACGACTCGGCGTCCCTGGAAAGCGTATCTAGAAACTTTATAGGACGCCCTGGGACGAGGAGGATTACTCAAAAATTGGCATTCTTTACAGATAGGAGTCGGACACTTGCAATGTGTCGAAAATGACGAGTGGACAATCATCGAAACAGCCGTTAAGAAGTATTTTCTTAGTAGTCAACGATAGTCTGTTACTTTGTAAATCAACCATATTTATATTTCAACCAGTTTCTTCTTCCACTTCTCCTTGCTCCTTAAATCTGTAGATCTTTGAAATAGCAGGATATGTAAGAAGTATAAAACCACGCCGATCCTTGCTTTCAGTGCTACGCAGATTTCTCGTTAATTTCGAGAGATCCTGGAGAGGTATCATCATGGATGGACGAGATGGTCGCGGAATCGATCAATTATACGCAGCAACAACCCCTCCGCTCCGATTTCCAGGCACAAACTCGCAGGACCGTGCTGCCGGAGGTGCACTTTCGTTGTACGGAATTAATCGCTGATTAAGGTAAGCGAGGTTAATTGCCGGATGATTCAACCGTGAGTAAGGCATCCTCCGGACGCGACGGCAGTGGGACACGCTAAGACGTACGAGCGAGGAAAGAAAAACGAGCACGAATTTATCTTCTTGATCGATCGCGAATCTGGAAGGCGACGAGGATCGCCAGCTCGGCAAGAACATCGTCGATTATACAGTCTTCCTCCTCCTTTTTCCCCCTTTTTTCCCCCATCCGAAAGTAAAACCGTGAACATCGAATTCCGCATTTTTGCCAACGCCACCGCCGAACTTTATTCGGCATGAGCGATCTCAGAAGCTTTTCGTGACGTTTAAACGTACGGCTCGTGATGTATAAAAACAGGATCATAAACAATGCGTACCCCATGTATCTTAAAAAAACGAGGAATGAAAAAAATGAAAAAAAAAACCTGCTCCAAAAACGAATAGCAACAACATTCCGGTTACTTACATCGCCATTGGCTCAAGCAGGGCCTGACAAATCCCAGCGGTAATTCGAGCATTAACATTTGTCGCACCACGACAGTTTTCTCTATGCAAGGGTCACCGCGATTCTCTAATCGTGTTGGCGCGATGGTCGAGGCATCCGAGTGTCGCGGCATTACGAGAGTCTCGAGTCGTCCAAGGGAATTTGCTCTAATTAAGCGCTCTCAATCGGCCAGCCCGATTTACGGTCGCCACCAAGGGACCAAAACTCGCGGTTTTCGCCTTAACGAAACGCCGCTTAATTTGGGCCCAGGATTTCGCCATGGTAATAAAACGAAACGGGCCGATAAAGGAGAGGCAAGAGGTGTCCGTTTGACTGTCCATCGACCGACACGGCGCTCTGTAATAAAGGCGGCTTCCTCCTTTACCTCTGCCCATTGTCTTGCTTCTTGGCCTCTCTCTCTCTATCTCTCTCCCTCTCTCTCCCCATCCGCGGCTCGTTATCCCCCTCTCCCCTCGCCCCTCCAGCCCTTTCCACGGCCACCCTGTCGCTGTGTCCAGCTTTCAGCTACGTAAGAAAAGTTACCGACACTCTTAAGGGTCATTTCGTTTCGCGCAGTCGCCTTTCGCGAAACGATCGCCGACTCGCCCCTCTGGCCGTAAAAATGGCATCGTTTAGGGCCGTAATATGCCATCGCTGGCGCACGTGGCTTTTTTAAGTTCCGCACAGTCGGCGACCGATTACGCTCTTTGTTTCGAAGGCGAGAGGATTTTTTGCGGGCTTCTTAACGAGAGGAGGCCCGCGAGAAGGTAAGCAAAGCGTATAGCGTAAAGAGCCTTTTTGCCGTGGACGAAGGAACGAGTTATACGTATTGAAAACGTTGAGAATAGACGTCACTGAGACGATATGTTGAAGTCAATAGGGAAATACTTGTTTTACCTCTGAGGTGTGTTATTTTCTTTCCGAACTCTCGGTATCAAAGTGTGGTTTTGATTTTCATGCGGAGACGCGCATGCGCGTATATCTGATGGAGACGAGATTGTAAAAGTATAAGATATAAGAAATATTGACCGAATGGATTAAGACCGATCGCGATGGTACTGGGGATTTTCTCCTGACAACGCCTCGTCATTAAGACCCTCTCGGTTACCGGCTCGTCGCAAATCGATTTTCGGTTACGACGGCAAGAAAACAGGGTCTCCTTGTTCTCCAGGAGTGATCGATGACCCGCGACTTTCGAGTACGAAAATAACCTCTTTAAATTAAACGCGCAATAATCGGGTACGTAAGAAATATGCGAGGAAATTAGCGAACGTACATCGAAATTCCGCGAACAATTTCGACTTCATCGTCGAGTCGTCCATAAACATCGAGTTATATTCGGTGTAAAGGAAAGTATCAAAAAAGTATTCTGACGAGTATACAGAGCAAAGATTTCCCATCGAGAAATCGTATCAGTAGCAACGTATACATAACGCTAAACCTACCGATTATCCAAAAAAATCTAGATCTACCATATATATCATTAAAAAAAAAATAAAACAAAGAAGAAATGTCAATAGGCCCATATAAAAGTCCTAATTCTCCATACCTTGTAACATAATGTAAATTATGGGTCAGCGACTCCGAAACTAAACGTAAATAGTCAGTAGCGATGGCGATAAAAAAGCTACACAACGTTCGACCAAGGTGTAAATCATTGAAAGAAGCGAACGATTATAGCCAACGCTACTACACAGCGAGTGTCAAACATTGAACCACAGTAGTAACCATTGCCCTCAAAGTAGTTAACCTACCTAAACTACTTTAATCTAAAAAATAGTCGACTGATTTTGGCCGTCGGTACTAAAGACAGAGAAAAATTTAAAAAAAATACGAAAAAACAAAAAATGTCAGGAAACAAAAAAACATAAAAAATAGAAACAAGAAACACCGTGCAAAAGACTTCGATTTCCGAAAGGACTTCAAACTTCAGGAAACAAAAAACAAGAAAAAAACACAAAAATACAAGCAAGGGACACCGAGCAAAGGACTTCAATCTCCCCCAGCAGAACCCCTTCCTCTCCCTCACACCGAGGACCGCGCCGCGGACGAGCCGAGGATATCCGACTCGGGGACACGTCTATGGCGCGACCTACTCGTGGCATCGTTCCAAAGGCGTCCAACCCTTTTCCTGCTCGCGAACAATCCGGCTGGACGTTCGGCGGGCGTCAGGCCGCGGTTCTGGTTTTCTGGCACTGGATTCTGGTTCGCCGCCGTCCGGCGGGGACCGATTAAAATGGAAACAAATGAAGTCGGACGTAATGAGGTCCGCCGGTAAGGGAGAACCCGTTCTTTAATTTATTCCCCCTCCCCTTGGGCCCGCGATTCCCTATGTCCCGCGCTCGTTTCTCTTTCTCCCTTCCGCTCTCGGCGGCGATTCGAGCGCCGGCAGAGGAGGATCCAGTTTTCCCCGGGCGCATCCGCGGCAAATGTCCCCACGGACGGTCGGCCGCGGTGCCTGTGTACGATCACGCACACCCGCTGGCGCCAAATTTACACGCCCACGAGGAGCGGAGGGAGAGAGGCCGAGAGGTGAGAGTCGGTGGGGAAGAGAAGGAGGGAGCGAGAAGGGGCGAGGCGGTGGGAGCAGGGAGGGGAGGGGGGCGCGAGTAGGGAGGGGAGGGGAGAGGTAGAGAGAGACGGAGCTCGACAAAGGGCGGGAGGAGGGGGTGGTGGCGGTGGGATGGCGGGGGGGGGGGGAGATGGAGAGCTAGGACCGCCGATCGCTTCCTACGGGTACGAAACCGAAACCGATCCTCTTCGATTCTCTCGACAATGGGCCACTCGGGGCCCGGGGTTGACATTATAAATCGCAATCAGCGGACTCGGGAGCCGCTACCAGGCGGAAGGAGGCGGCGAGAGGGGCGGGAAGATAAGTGAGAATAAAGTGTAGGAGCGGGCCTCTCAAAGGGGCATTATGCAACCGCAAAGATGACGGGGTTCCGGGGACAGGTTTATGGAGGCATTAAAAAATGGGAGGGCTCTTTAAGCCGCGTAATTAAGTGCCAGTATTTTAAACAGTATTTTGACCTTAATGCCCGTGAATTATATCGCCCGGCCCGAAACTTCGATTCCTCCGCGGACTTGCGAGCCCCGGCTGAGGACTTGTCGCGTGTAGGAGGATGCGCTCGAGGATATGTTAACGACCACGCTTAACCTTCTGAGCGCGAATCGACTGTTCCTCCGAGCGTATGGGAAAAAAGGTCGGTCCTATTCGTACGCGAATTCAGGGTTCTACCGAATAACGTATGTTTTGACTAACTTTCATAAGGTCCATATCGAACGCTTGGATCGTGATAACCGACATTGTAAGCTTGTGCACGGTAAAATAAAGTAGAAAAAGGTGTCTCGTCGTAGTACTGTTCGTTTTTACACCTGAGTACCCAGAAAAACAGAGCTGTATCTTGCGTGATTCGCGAAGCCTTACGTATCAGTGCCACGATCTTTAAATTTGTATCGGAAAGAAATGATGTATCAAAAATCTCTTTTCAGTGCGACATCGTCCTGCAATGCTTTACCGTATCAGCTTGGATTTATACTAAGTTATAACGATAAATCGCATATCTTCTGGCTTAAGAAACGTTTTTTGGCTACATTAGAACGATCGCAAATCCGCGGAGTTCGTCGCGAAGGCACAACGCGCCGACTACGGAGAACCGTTGAAAGTTATGATATAACGCAACGATCGTGATAATGGCGGCGACAGCCTTCGGGGATCGCGATACGGTATTGCGACCGCTCTAAATATAGCAGAAACATATTCGCGGAACATTAATCATAGGGGCGATGAAGATTTATTGTTAACGGTCGCTACGTTACGTCAATGAGAAACCAGCTGGCCACGAACAAGGCCGAGCGACGTTCTCCCGATGGAAATAAGATCGCGAATCGGTTTCTCGAAAACTAACCGCCCGTACGAGCGGAGCCGGGGAGTGAATCAGACTCACGGATTCGGAGAAGCCGCGAGAATCTGGACGTGGAAGAAACATGGATTCTTACCTGAAACAAAAAAGATATCGATTAGATTTTCGAATTAAAAAAAACGCGGTAGGCTCAACGCCAAGTATCGAATACCATTTAACCAGCTCTTTGGACTTCACAGAAGTATATATTAAAAAAAGAACGATAAAAAAGACGGAGAAAAGCTTTCATACGATACAACGTATCATCGCTCACCACTTTATTTTCCATCGATTATTCTGAATCTACACGATCGCTCCAATCCATTTTCCATCGATTACCCTTCATCTACACGATTCACAAAATCGCTCGTTATCCATATACAAAAAACCAAAGTAGAAGTTTTTTTTTAAATTCATTTTTCGACACCGACAGCTAAGGTCATTTGACCTAGAACCTACTGTACTGAACCACCCGAGCTACGGTATACATATCACATAGAAAAACCAAAGACGATGGGCGGAGTATCAAACAGGAAGTTCTACGAACAAGTTCGCATCATCTTCATTCCTTATTCCACAGTCCCACAATATTACGCGATACATCACCAAACCCAACGATCGTCCCTTCGCTTATTTCACCCGCATCGACTCCCTCGGACCGAGATAAATCCAGATTTTTCGCCAGGCCTATCACGCCGCCGCGATCGTCGCCCATTGTCGGGGGCCGATGCGTTAACAGGCCGGGACGTAATGTCGGGGCTAAAATCCACACGAGCCCCATCCAAATCGGCCCATTGGGCTTACCGGCGAAACCGCGCTGGCACGATAATATCTTTGGATTCTTCCGCGAGTATGCGAGTTAAAATATATATATATATCTTTCGGCCTCCCTCGGGCCTCCTCGATTGGAATTCCACGGTGCGATATTGCACGCGCGTCGATCCTGCACGTGCCCCTCTCGCTCTTGTGCAAGTCGGATGAACTCGAATTACGTCGGTGCGCCCACAAACGGCCGCGCCGGGAATCGACTTACGTACACTCGTAAAGTGCGCACATATCGCATCCAGGGAACCAAAATACACGGGAAGGCCGTGGGTGCCCGCATGGCGAATCAATTTCGTATCCGCTGAGTAAATAAAACAAATCGTTCCTATCGATCGGCGGAGTGAGTTGTCGGCGATACGATCTGCCGGTTGTGCAACGTATGGCCGATTCTGTTACATCGGGAACGACGCCTCTCGATTCTCCCGCCATGCGCGCGCGCGCTCGCTCCTCGGGGTCGCGGAGCTGGCACCGAAAAACGGAGGATGATTTTATCACCGCGAGGGATGCCGCGCGAAAGGAATAACGAAGGCTGTGGGGACATCCTGGAATGTCCCTCGCTATGGATTTATTAACTGCTCCTCATACTCGAGCTATTTGGAGAGTGTGGTTTGTGGAGAAGGCCAAACTTTTTTTTAAGTCTGATCGAGTTTTGTTTGAAAGAGTTGTAGTTGCTGTAGAATCTATGTTGCGTTTTTTTTCATGGATTTTATAGCGAGGCACTCGTTTCGAATTCTGTATGCATTTGATCGAAACTTGGCAGTATTTATTTTAAGTTAGAAATGAAGAAGACGTTAAGTAAGATATAAACGTATTATAAGACCATTATGAGAATCGTATGATATTATTGACAAAGGCGTATATGCGTTAGCTGGGAATATATATAAGAGATAATGGTTCCTCTTGACCAGGAGCGCATGGCGTATTCCAGCTTTAATTTGAAACCTTACTCGTGAAAACTGTGCTTTGACCATTACGATCAATCTGTTCTACGAAGATTGCGAGCGGAGCGCAAAGTGCACGCTGCAAGGCTCCGTGTAACGCTTCTCGATCCACGTGCCCCTCCCACGAATGCTCGGCATGTTGCTAGCAGAAGTGGGATGACAGATACGCGGTTAAGTATAGGTAAGCTCCATCATTCCCACAAGATTATAGGGTTAAGACGCCGATTCAGTGGTAAAGGGAGCCTCGAGAATCCCTGCAAGCTGATTAGATTTCTCCCCCATCTTGTACCACATTTTGTGACGCGTGCATAACTTCGATTTGTGAAACTAAAGTACTGTCAAATTTCCAGTGTGCGTTTCCATCGACGTCGATCTAAATTCCATAAAACTTCAGCGGTTTTGCAGAATTTTCATCCATTCGATAATAACTCATCGGGGTAATTTCGATCGAATTGCGCCGTACGAGCAGGAGGAGGGATAATTTCGGAAGCGGAAAGCGTACAAAATTCGGCGGGGATCTTTGATAAACAAGTTTTTCACCGCGGCTGATTCCAGCACGTAAGCTGCGGTACATCATGGAGCGACGAAAGGCGGGGTCAATTACAAGGGGAATGGCGGCTCGCAAGGCGAAATTCAATTACGTTAGAAAAACAGGCTGATCCACCCGTCACAAATGAAATGGCTGTCCGCCACGGTTGGGAGTGCTGCTACCAAGTTGAAGCACTGTAAAACCGTGCACGTATCCACGTACGACGTGTCTCTTCTCGTGCGTCTTGGATTTAAGTCGCGGTTATTCGCCGATGATCTTTATTCGCTGCGTTTACACTGTCGAAAATCGTACGCTGATCATTAAAATCTCTGCAGAATACTTGTTATTATCCGTGTCTTTCCACCGTTTAACCAATTTTTTAGCGACTTTGATTAATTTATGCAAATCAACTGTTAATATCGGATCATGATATTTAATCATCTCTGTGAATTTTTGTTTTGCTATTGCTCGATTTGTCATCGTTACCAGAATAAAAGATACCTCATGTCGACCATTCAAATCCGACTTCTTGTTTTAATTACAAATGTAGATTACTTAGTCGCATAGCTCGAAAATTCATTTTGGAGTATTGCGACAACTTCGCTTATTGACGTAGTGACCGAAGCTAAATATAATTCTTTGGCTTTAGATTTTCATTGAAAAAATATAGAGTCCTAAAACTTATATATATACAATCGTAATTATTACCACAAAACTATCACTAATACAAATACATCGTCCCTTCTTATCTTCTAAATTTTCAAATCCTGACAATTTTCAAATCCCCCCGTCAATTCACAAATCATCGATCGGATCTATTTCCAGCAGTTTCGCTAACGACACGAATTTACTCCGACACGAAACTCTATCGTCGAGAAAGGAGTAGATAATTGAGAAGCAAAGAGTATCCGAATCAACGTTCATACGATTCTACTTTCGCCTAAACGCCCCATAGAAAACGATCCGAAGGATTATTCAGCTATTTCGTCAACACCTTGTACATCGCCAATACATACGATCGGGTCATAAGCGCAGCCTTACGGCCAGTCGAGCGAGAAATAGGTGTAAGATACCTGGCGATCCGGTGGCAGTTACGTAAGTGCCGTAATTATATTTATTAGACGGCGCATGAAGCTCATGAAATCAAACGCCGGGAGCCTAAATAGTGCCAGAGGCCTCCTAATGCGCCTCGCACTATTTCCAGTTGGGATTCACCTGTTACCAAGAGTTCCTCCAAGAAATATTGCTCGCCGCCGAATCAATTTCCGGACGGCACAGTTACGCATCGCTTTTGATACCGGCGACGGTTAACGAATGTGCCTTGAGCATCTGGTTTAACGTGAAAACCTGATGCGCTTAAATCCTGACACCGAGGATTAAATGCATTCCCTTTGCCGTAAAGATTATCCAAGAATTGGGTTTTGCTCGACGATCAGCAGTGGCGAATGTTTCGAATTAATCAAATCGAGTTACGCTCCTCGAGTCGAGTCTTGCTCGATATAATACCGCAGAGGATTTAATTCCATGGGATTTCTACAGAAACCCGCGAGTACTCGAGGAAGATAAACGATCATCGAAGGATTGTCGCTGGGATACGTCCAAGACTATGGATATTATACCACTGTCCCGACATATCTAGATACAACACAAATATCTATATCTATATCTATATCTATATCTATATCTATATATA